>JASANA010001336.1:0-95434 GCA_030248095.1 Ptycholaimellus sp. GST1_10 | reverse complement strand
AGGTCATTGGAGGAATCTTCTTCTGGAGTGCTCTGGTGATCACCTATCCAGAAATCGCCGACGGCCACCTCCGTTCCCACCGTTACACGATAAAAGTCCACATTCTCCTCAAGAAAACGATAATCATTGAGTTTCGAAAAAAAGCTTTTTTTATCTTCTCCCTAAATATTCCCGACATCACTATGCCGAAAAGGGCTGCTTCTCAGGAAGAACTACGAATCCAATCCAGTGAGCAAGAAAGAGGCAAACCATTTTGGGACTGGTAGCCAAGCCAAAGCCAGACCATCGGGAGCTATTGAGGTCGGCGTTGAACATGAACTTAATCTCGTCCAAATTCTCCACCACGCCCCGTGCAACATAGGTGCAGTCTCTGATGCAGCCCACTGGGTAGGTGTAGGAAAAGCTCAAACACCTCACCGCAGTCAAACGGAGTCCCTGAGTTAATGCAAGCACCTGCAGTTGTTGGAAGCGGGTTGGATGAAATCCACTGCACGCCGCTCTCTTATTCTTCCTATGTTCTTATCATTCTCCCAGCTAGTCTGCGCCAAGACCGCTCGCTCCAGATCCCCCATCCAAGGACTTCTGCTGCCTTCATTGTTCATTGTTGATTGTTCGAGAGATGCATATTTGTGAACAGAAATTCCAAGCACGCAATATTGACTTTCTTTGCTATGGTTTTTGCGTCCCTGGATCAATGAAGCATGTCCATCGGGAATTGTCGCAACAGCAAGGCTATAACCAGTGAGGAAAGCTAGAAGAAGGCATGCCCATAGGCTGCAAACGCTGAAGGTCATGCCGTCCGCCCTGTGCATTCGCTGCAACTGGAAGCAGAGCCAAGCGCCAAGCACTTGTCACTTTGCTGGCGTGGGCAATTGGTTATGTTTCAGCTGAGGGAGGCGGCAGGCGGTATCCAGGCATGACTGCCGGGGGGGAAGGAAGGACTGACCACACTAGAAGCCCATCAAAGCCCCCCTCTACCACCTTTACCCAGCCTCTTCTCTACATGTTGCTAACGACAACATAGGCGGGGGATTCAGACTGCTTTTATGCTGGAGCTGCATGGATTGTGCCTCAGTTTTTCATTGTCCCTTTCCAACATGAACAAGATTTACTTATTCCCTCGGCAGCATTGATCATATTTCAATGTCAGTTCACAATGCGTCTCCAAGAAAGCTTAATACACGAGCGGGCAAGGTCAATACATGTTTACAAAATTATGCCTGAAACGCAAGCATAGATTTTCAAACAGTGGTTCGGAATGGAGACAGAAGGGAGCTAGACAGCAAAGAAAGCAATGTATGGATTTGAATGAGCCTATTTGGTTGGCTTGATGGGTGGGGGTTGGGAGGAGTATGGACAGAGGGGGGGGGAGGTGGAGGGAGGCTGTTGGTGGAGAAGAGGAGGGAGACTTTGCACAAGTGGCCACGGAGGGTCCACTTCATTGCCGCACCCGCCCACAATGAATGCCTCACTGTCCCTACCCAAGGCACACCGCCTAACCTTGAAAACAATGCCCCACCCTCTGCTTCTTCTGCGTCCGGCCTCTGCCCAGAATCCTCCTCGCCTTTACTTTCCACCTTCTAAAAAGCTTTCATCCTTTTTGCTTTCCGATCTTTCACTTTCATCTGCAAGGTTTCAAGCGAATAGATCGTGCTTTTTGTGCATGAGAGAGGCGTGAGGCAATGGCAGAAGGAGAGGGGTGGGCGCAGATGCAGAGGAAGTGTGTGTAAAGCAAGAACCGATGACGTGGGGGCGAGCAATGACGGCGGTGATCCTCAACTCCTTGGCCACCTATTTCGTCAATCTTTCCTCCGTTTATGCCGAGCAACGCCCACGGCCTCCTCTCAGCAAGTTCCTGCCCCAACTCGTCTTTTCTGGCCACGTGGACGACGGTTATATCCCTTATTTTACTCCCAATCATACAGTATTCTTTTAATTTTTTGAAATTATCCTTTAGCGTGCATTACTTTGGAACTCTTAACTAGCGGGGGGAGGAAGTCTTCATCCGATAGCTATTGTAAAGCTACTCAGGAATGGGTGCACAAATTCTGATCGAACTTTGTCACAAATTAGGTCTAGGCATCCTTTATACTTTCCTAAAACGGCGGGTACCGGACAACTGGTCCTAGGGCAACTGGTACCGGGCAAAATCAAAATCGAGTGATATCAATAAAAAAGTAAAGCCTTAACTGACCTGAAAAAAGCTGAAACATAGATGGAGGCAACAAAGTGCCGCTGTCCCCGGAGTCCGGCCTCATCCCCGCCCCACCGGCCACAGACAGCGGCGTCAAAGTCCCTCTCAGCCCTGCCGCCGCCCTCATGCCGCATCCCTTCATCCGTTCCTTCCCAACCTCCTTCTCTCCCTCCTTCCTTCACTCCTCCCCTCCTCCTAGTTCCAGAGGATCTGGTTCAGCCCGAACAGCCAATTACAACAAAGAGGAACAAAAGCATCGTTGTCCCATATGGCATTCCTCCGCCTGTGGACCTGATCCCGCTCTGCCCATGTCCTCCTGGTTTCTGCTTCATGCCTTTCTGCGTCTGCTCGTTTTGGATGTCATCCAATGCAGGCACCATCAACTCCAGCATTCTTCTTAGCATCCTTTCCCAGCTCAAATACAACATCACTACAGACCAGCTACCCTTGCCACCGTCCCCAGTTCTCGCCAGCACAACATCCCCACCCACCAAAACAACCAGGTGAAAATCTTCTTTCCATTGCTAGAGTCTATCTCAGTCCTCTGAAAGGTTCCCCGTGGACTCCTTCACAATCACATTTGGACCCGTTCCCGACAGTGCCACGGCCGCTCCAATAACGCCCTCTACTATTGGGTCTGCAAATTAACTTTCACGTCATTTAAGCAAGCGGCAAGTGCAAAAGCAGCTTCAGACCATCCACGAGGGAGCTTTCAAAGTTCACATCTACTCTGCCAATGTTAACTTCCGCAAGGACAACTCCGACGCCAGCAACTCTGCCCTTCCAACCCGTCACCGAGTGGCTACATTATTTTTATAGCTCAGCATGGACTACCCACTGATCCTCTAAACTGAGGATCATTTCCAGTCATATTTTGAGGAGGGAACAGACCAGGAGCTCTTTAAGCACAATTCTTACAAGCCCTAACTCAGTTCCTTCAAGAAAAGAGAACTGAAGGAAATGAGTTTCCAGAATTATGCATTCATACGAATTATGTTCACTCCATGACAGTTTCGTTTGGAGCGCCCCTTTGCGACCATCAGCGACGACCAGAGCCCCAGGCCCCAGTCCGGATGATCTGGCACCCTTCGACAATGCCCCTGTGCTCGGGGCTGGCAATGTCACGCTGGAACCGCCCTTCAACCCCTTCCCAGCCTTCTTTCCTCCCATTGACGACAGTGGACGGATTCTCCCCACCGAGCCCACGCCTCCCATGCCCACCATCCCTTTCAGGCATTGCAAATGCTTTCTATGGCTTCACAGGTTTCAATAGCTGATTGCAGGAGGACGGATGAGTCTCCTTCCCCAACTACACCCAGACCTGATTCGACCACACCTCCTGGATCTTTCCCGTGGGAATTGTACTTTAGCTCTTCTGTGCTAATTCATCCATTTCACAGAGGATCTGAGCCAAGCGATTGGCTTCCCACCGAAGGACCCACTCCTTCCATACTAGATCTCCTGTTTCTTATCCTTTCGAACTTTGAATACCTTGGTTTATTTAAAGTTTCCTCAGGCTAACCAGACGGCCAACGCTGCCTTCACTGGAAACTTCAACGCCCAGTCCTTCATTCCCAACTCCTACATCTCAGCCACCACCTCCATTGGAGCCAGAACAGGACATTCCTGTACGCTCAAAATGCTGCCTTGCTTCGTTCATCCTGTTTGTGCAGACGGATTCGGGCTCAAGCGAGCGTCTACAAACGCCCTCGCCTTGGTTTCCGCCTCCTCCTCCTTCACTCCCAGCGCCCCTCCCCATACCTCCACCTCCTCAATCAGCGCCCATCCCCATACCTACACCTCCACAACCTTTGCCAGCTCCTTCTCCTCAGCCAAAACCAGCTCAGCAAGAGGCTAGTATCTCATCAGTTTTCTAGCCATCTAGTCTATGTCACAAATCGTTCAGCTTAGTCTGGAAGAGCTGGTGAGCCGTCTTCAAGTCTACCTGGAGCGTCTCAACCTCACCACCTCCCTTCCCTCAGTTCCTCAGCCCTCCATTCCCCGACCTCCTCTGCTCCCTTCCTCCATCCCACGACCTCAGCAACCGCCTCAACCCTCAACGCTGCCTTCTTCTGCCGGTTCACCATGCTCTTCGCTCATTTCGCTTCCGTTTCATCCTTTCACTGCTATTCTGGAATCCTCGTTAAAAAGTAATATAGTGGTGTCTGTTTTTCCCTTTGCAGTTGTGAGCTTGGGCGGGGCAGAAGGACGAGAGCCGACGTTCCTGTCGAGTCTGACGGTGCACGGGATCGGGATCATCGGGGGCGGCCCCTACGCCATCGGCGGCTTGCCCCCCCCAACCCGCCCCCTACCTCTCCCCAACCCCGCCCGTCTCCGTCCCCAGGCCGATGCCGTCCTTCGCGATCCCAGCCGAATTTATCGGTGCCCTTTGCCCCTTCAATTACGCTATAAACTCTGCTTTTGCTCCAAATATATGCGATCTCAAAATGGGCGAGGAATGGGAAAATGGTTATTTGTTGAGGACCTGTGAGGATGGACGCTGCCGAGTGTGCTTGGGACGGCACTGCTACGACGGGGCCTTCACCTCCGTCAACGTCGTCGGTTTAGCCTTGGTGTGTCAGTGGGACTGGTGCCAGGCTTGGCCTTTCCAGATGGCTGTCCCATTGCTGCCTGCGACCAGGACTGCTACGACTACAAACTCTACACCGACAACTGCCCCGTCTGCCACTGCGATGGTCTCCTCTTTTCTCAATCATGCCTCTCCAATCGCTCCCTCCTTAGCATTTCATCCCTTCATGCCTTTGTATGGAGAGGATGGGGCTGGGTTGAAAGGCTTCGTAACGCGAGAGCCTTGCCGGGACTCCTCGGAGTGTCCGAGCGGGAGCTGTGTGCGCGGCCTCTGCCGCTACCCCAGCACCGACTCCCCTGCCGCCCGCCTCTACTCCACCCTCGCCAGAGACCCAGCATGCTCTGCTCCCACCCTCTCCCAGTCCCCTCATCCCCCTCCCTTTTACCCAGGTCCAGGGCAGCAGCTGCACAGTCACCCATGAGTGCCCTGAGCACCTGGATTGCCATCAGGCTACATGCACCCTAGGACCGCAACGCCGCATCCATCTGCGCAACCAACCGTTACTATCTAATTCTTCACAAATGCGATATATTGAAAAACAATTCAAGTAGAGCAAATTGGGGGTTAAAAAGAATCCTTTAGCCCGGCAAAATGTTGAAACATGGACAGGTGCGTTCTAAACAGCCACTGCCCGGCTTTGTACCACTGCTCCGAAGGGACATGCTTCCTTCAAGAGCGGGCCGCCAACGCCATCACCAATCGACGCTGGGAAAGCTTTGCCAAGGCCCAGCCAAGACACAGTAAGGACCAGGACACCATCAGCACCATATCAGGAGCCACTCAGCCTCCTTGTCTCTTCCACTTCGAGGTGACTCATTCACTCTTATCTTATTCTTCTCACTCAGCTCTGAAATAACAAACCCTGATGCCTATTAAGTCTTATCTTATGCCCTCATAACCTGTCTTATGTCTTATCTTATGCCCTCTTATTTCTTTGTCCAGTGATGAGATGGAGTCTGCAGTGCCCCTCGGAGAAGTACTGTGACGAGTCCAGTATGCACTGCGTGGAGGTTGCGGGAGCAGCTAAGCACCGCTGCAAGCAGTGCCTGGAGGAGTCGGAGTGCGAGGCGGACGAAGTCTGTGAAAGCATGAGCTGCATCCCAGCCTCTGCCCAGCTCCTTCTGCCCGATTTTTGATTGCCCACTTTTTATCCTCTTTTTATGCTCTTATGCACATTTTCCTTCATTTCAATTAAACTTTTGTCGCTAAGGAATAATTGTCAAGTTTTTGGTCGCGAAATCAGATCAAATTTGTTTGTTTTGAATGCAACTTTTTTTTAGGTAGACTCGGTTTCACAATGATTCACACTTCAATATTACGCAAAATAAAAGAGTAAAATGATAGTTTCCTATCTAGCTCAATGGCAGCCAGAAATATTCAGACGGATTTGGTGGCGGGTGCAATTTGAAATTGTGACTTATTGTTCTCCCGATCTAAAAAAGGCTCATTCGAATCTATATTTTATATTTTATATTTTTTCTTTTATACACCAATATTCCACCATCTCGGCTAGCCAATGGTGATTGATAGTACTGTGTTTTGCAGCATGGAACAAGAAGTTTATAAATGATTATACTTTCTGATGAGGCAAATTCGGTCTTCATACATGTTGGCAGTCGACTTGAATTAGTGGGAAATTAGTTTGATTAATTATCACTGAATTCTGAAAAGTAGAAGAATGTCCTAAAATATTAGACAATCTAAAAAAAATTGGACAACTATTTCAAGGCTTTGATCTTCTTTTTAAACTGTATCAGACTGGTAAAAATCTTCTGATAAACCACCTGTGCGCTAAGAGGTGATACCGTAGTTTTGGGCTAGCGGCAGGAGGACAACTGGGGTTGAACAATACAGACTGTCTAACTGCGCGTTTGACCTTCAAGCTTATGAGATGCCTGCCAAGCCCAAAGCCTCGGAATCTACTGAAGCAAAGAGGTCATGGTATCGCGAGGTAGGCGAATGCAGGCCAACGAAGACTCTCCCAGCTCTTCTCTCAATCCACTCCACCTCGGCATCACCGGTTAGCATTGCCTACAATTCGTCTTTCCAATAAAACTGAAGTGTGGAAATCTAGTTATGCGGAGCAAACCATGGAAGAGGAGAAGTAAGTGTGTGAAGGAATCCTTTCGAACGGCCGCCTTGCCCTGATATGCATTCGCTTTGCGATGTTTTCTTTGGTGCGCAATGCTTCGGCTGCATGGGCCTTCGGCCACTCCATTTTCACTTGCGATTAAAACCAAGCCGAGTCACCGCTACACACACAGCTGGAGCCTGGCCTACAAGCCGCCCCACCTCATCACCAACTCCATCCGCCGCGCCTGCGAGGAGGAGGAGGAGGGGAACGGCATGGACTACGGGTACATCTCCTGCAACTTCATCACCTCCACCTTCAAGTCCAAGGCCTACTAGCGCTCCTAGGTGGCTCTGGGACTCTCAGTTCCAACCACCTCACTCTCCGGTGCTCTTTTCTCTTTTTGAGCAGGTTTTGCGGGTGTGTACGTTTGAGCTGAGCGAGAAGACGAGCATCATGGTCAACTTCATGGTCAACTTCATGGTCAACTTCGGCGACAACTTCGACTATGGCAGCTCCTGCTAGGACGCCTAGATCAAGTACAGCCACGCCTACGCTCTCTCCGACCTCTCCCTCACCCTCTCACCCACTTTTCCCACCCGCTCCCAGCATTGAACCAGCCGCGTCTTCCCACGCGCCGACACTCCACCCCTTGGCTTGGGGAATGATTGCTGACTGCTTTTGAGGCCGTTTTGGCCGTGCATTTGTCTTGTTTTGCGCGCAATTGTAAAAAATGTAAATAGGCGAAGACTTAGTGCCCCCCGGTATGTTATAACATAGATGGTGCATACCCAGACCAGACTCCTAATGTTTCATACACCCCGTCTCCATGATATAACACCATTGGAAGCTCAATACCCAGATTCATAGTGTTTCAAAGGCCTTCACTGTCCCTATTATAACATATTGGATGCTCAGTACCCCAATCATCGATGTTTCAAAGGCTTCCCCCCGCATCTATGTCATAACATAAACAGCCTCTCCTTTTTTTAGGCTCAAATAGGATGGGGCGGCGGCTGACACCTAATTTCCCCCCCCCATGAGAGCCCCCCCCATGGCGATGACCCCCCTAATGAAAGTTCCCCCCTCATGAAGGTTTCCCCGGCTGTATGTCTTATTGAGAACAGTGAACCTTTAGAGCACTAAGAACTCTAGTTGGAACCTTAAGCACCCTTCATTTTTGCACCTTATTGAGAACCCTTCTACTCAACATACTCCTGCTCGGGTTGACATTATGCTAGAACGGAATTTCAACCTGTCATCGATAGCCCCAAGTCTCCTGCATCCGGGGCAGTTGGAAATTTCAATTTTCATCCAGTAATGAATGTGCTACAGAAGTTTCAGTGAATTTAGTCCAAAAAGAACACTATATAGTGTTCACATTAGGTGATTTTATTGGGAACAGTAAGTAAAAATTTTTGTCCAGTGTTCTCAATTGGTGCATATTAATGGGAGCACTTACTACAAATGTTATAGGAATCTTATAGGGTTCCCACTTAATTCAACCTAATGAGAACCCAAAGCGCAAAAATTTCATTAAAGTTCCTAATAATATCACCCTACTGTGAACACCAATAAGGTTCTTTTTCGACTTTTTTCACTAAAAGTCCTGTAGCGCCCGATGTACTGCTTCAAAATGCAAAATTCCACTTGCGCCTGAAGCAGCAGACTTGGGGCAATCGAGGAGAGATGGAAACGCGATTTTAGCATGCCATCAACCCGAGCAGCAGTATGTTAAATAGAAGGGTTCTCAATAAGGTGGCAAAACAAAGGCTTCTTAGAGTTCACACTAAGGTTCTTAAGGTTCTAAGGGTTCACTGTTCTCAATAAGACATTCAGGGGGTTTCCCCCCAAGATTTATTGTAGGTGAAAATAGTTGAAAATAGGTGAAATTGAGTCTTGGGAGGGAAACTAGTCTTGGGGGGGGGGGGGGGAACTTTCCAAAAATTCCTTGTGGGGCCTAGCCAGGGGGAGACTAGGTGTCAGCCGGGGCGGCTCCCTATGCTTCAACATAGGGAAGATGGACTCTTTATATGAGATAGCTCCTGTGATTTATGCTCCCTATGAGTTACCATAGGGAGGAAGTAGACGTATTATCAGCATTTTAGCTATTTTTAGAACATTAGGTGTGCAGTAGATACTTTTGAATCACTGCAAGTACTATAAAAATCATTACCCCTATAAAAGAAATCCCCACTTAAACTTAGGCTTCCTAGGTCAAGGTGCCAAGGTCAGACTCCCACAATCACTTTTGCCTGCCTGTTGCTCATTGCCACTGGCTGGCTTCCGGTCCAGGACACCTGTAGAGGACGCAAGACACGTCCTTCAGCCCTTGAAATGCTTCAAAACATCGAGAAAAAGCATGCCATAATAGGCGGTAAAAATAAGCGTTGCCGAGTTTCTCACGCTTAAAATAAGATAACGTCTGGCTTTTTTCGAACGCCTATATTACGTTTAAACGCCTAATATTCATGCTTATATATATTAGACGTGGTGCACATTGGTTGGCGCAGGAAGGGGCCAGATAAGGCTGGAGTGTTTGACTAGGCTTGGATAGGAGTCCCGGCAAGAGGGAGCCGCGGGCTGTGCTGGCCTACGGTGGCTGGGTGGATTGAAGGAGGACGCTAACAGCACAAGCCCTCAGGGCGCCCCAAACCACGGCGCCCATGAGGTGCCCGTCTATCGATTTCGCACCCTCCTCAAATCCACCTTCGTTGGCCACCAGCTCAGCTCATTGCAGATCATTCCTGGCTTCTTTTTGAGCTTGAGGGAGCAAATTACAGACCCAAGTGTGTTCGTAGCTGGGCAGGTAGACAATGAGAGAAATCAGGCTCTTTTCACCTGAAGCTCGAGTGGGGTGACTCAGCAGAGGGGAGCGCAGACAGAGCTTTGCACCGCTCATTGCTGTGAAAGGCACTCACTGCTGAATATATCATGGGACGTGTGTGCTATCCATCAATTCTGTGAGGCTGCAGAAAAAGCTCTTTATCGCGGTCGTTGCTAGGCGTGCCCAAGGCCGATGATAGATCTAGGATATCAGTTTTCTGCAAAGAGCTGGAAAAGTGGTTTTTCTGGCAGTTTCTTTCGCCAGTCTTTGTTCACATTCATGCCATGAAAATCTCTGTAATTTTTGTTTGTTTTTTAGGCCTGTGCCTTACTTCTTTCTTTCACCCTTTGCTTCATACTTTATTTTTATGCAATTGTTAGTCGTTAGAAAAGGCTGGACTTTAGTGCGACCTTTGACTCCTGTCACTCCACTAGGGTGCATTGCTGGCATAGTTTGTCGGAAAGCCACCCAGAAAGCCCCCATTCATTTGACATGGCCTGACCTCTTTGCCTAGCCTCCTCCCCGGCTTCCTTGTCTGGCCAAGGCTGTAAAGGAGTGGATGAATGGGCGGAGAAGTGTGAGTTTGAGGGTGTGAGCTTGGGTCAGCCAGACTTTCGCCTTCAGTCAACATGCGCTTTTAGTGCTGCGGCTGTTTTACGGCCCTCTGATCACTTCAGCACACAGCACTTAGCCCCACGCCTTCACCACCTTCACCTACATCCTCCTTATCTACCCTAATTCCCAGCCGCTCCACTCTCTCCTTCTCCCCACCGCACCATCTCCACTCCCTTTCTCTCTCAGCCTGGCTTAATTGCTGTCCAAATCCCTCCCGCAGTCCCATTTCAATCTGGGCAGGCAGTTGGGGGAAGATGGAGGAAGGGGGAGGGCCTGGGCAATGGTCTCTGACGCCATCAATCCTGTGCGACGTTCCAGCCCCGCCCCTCCCGCCCTCCTCCCATGCCCCACATCAATAAACGCCGTCCACTCACTTGCCCATTTGTAGTCACCTTTTTCACCCTTCTCCTCTCATTACTGCCGGGTTAGTGCTGGTTTTTCCCTAGCGCAACGCAAATCGGTCAGTGAGGCGTAAAATATTGAGCCACCTATTTCCCTAGCTTCATTTGTCTTGGCCCAAGGGCTAAGCCTCGTGCGTAGGAGGTTCTCAGGGCAGCGGCCACATTGACGGGTGGGATCAATGCCGCCTCCTTGGTTCAGAGGGAGACCTGCCAGTAGTGCACGGATGCTAGGCCTCTGTTTGCAAAGCAGCCTGCACCTGCACACACTGCAAACCAGCCTTGCTCCTTCTAGCGAGACGGACTAGTTGTCTTGTCCTTCTTTTCTCAATCCTCTTGGGAGAAGCCATCCTGAAGGCGAAAATGGGGAAAAGGAAAAGAGGTTTTCAGGCATATAGATCCTTCCTCGGAAGCTAATTAGGCGAGAAAGAGAAGGCTGCTTTGATGTTGCAGGCTTTGAGCCTTGGGGCTTGGAGCGCCGGGGAATGTCTGGCCTTTTTTTACACAGCTCCCCACTTCCTACTCCCCAGACAGGCCGCCTGCACGCGGAAGTTTAGGGCCAATCCGTCCTATCCTTTTCTATGATGAAGGGAGGAATAGGAGCTTCGTCCTCTTGTGAGCCAAAGCTCCTTGCGCGCGCGCAGATAGTTTTCTGTGACATTTTGACATTCTTTGTGCAATGAAATCGACTGGCAGGAGAAAGATGGGGCTTGAAAAGGGGGCACATGAGGCCGGAATTGAGGGCAGGCATCGTAAAGTCCCGCCAGCAGCTGTTGCCCAGTGTCTTCCGCACTCACTCCAATACCCTCGCGCTTCCTTTATTTTTCTATATTTATCAATTTTAGCCTCGATTATATATTTTTAGCCTCTTTTATTTACAAAAGCGCATGAGCTCTGTTGCCAAGGCCGTGCCTTGCATCCACTTAGCGCTCTGCTAAGCTGCACATGTGAGGCTTAGGCTCCACCCAGTCCACGGCTTTCCCAAAGGAAGTCTTGATTCACGTGAAAACCCACAGGTGCGGCAACCCATGCGCCCTTTACACCGGCCAAAGTGGCTCTTTGCACCATCTTTCCTCTCCTCCACCCCCGCCAGTCTTCAAGCAACACCTTCCCCGTCGTATACTGGCTGAATGGCGGGCAATTGCGCCGCTTCCTTTGCCTCCTTTTAAGCGACAAAAAAGGCCCCGCGAGGAAAGCAGTGATGCGTAGGATGGAAAGGCTTCTTCCTCCGCCCCCTCCAGCTCTTAGCCGGGCTGGATATTTGAGCTGCTGCTGCTGGAATGTATATCCTATTTTCGCCCACGCCTACGAGGCGTTGGCGTTTGTCTATAGCCGCGGTCGGAAAACCCTAGCCTGACTCCACCCACTTTTTTCTGGAGCAATGTGCAATAAGGCCAAAAACGACTTCAGCGAGATTGCGGCCGCTGGCAAAGGCTGGTGAATGCGGGACTACTAGCAGAGCCTTGGCCTTGGGCAGTGCCCTGGACGCGGACCACCACATGTTCGCCCAGCCTCTCTTCTAACAGGTACTCTTGCCCTGTGTTCTGGGGCTAGTGGGGGATGATGGAGGTTGGCAGAGTGCGCAGTGATGGAGAAAGAACGGCGTCGCAACGGTCCGGCGGACAATGGGCGCTTGGTGGAGGAGAAGCCTGTCGTCCAGCCCGAGCCTATTGCCTACATCCCCGACACCCCAGATGGAGGTCTCCCTCTACAGATCACTACTGCAGAGGAGCTTGGAAGGAGCTGAATGAGTTTGTAGGCTGGGGCTGGGTGATCGTGTTCGCGACGTTCATGGTGCACGTGATCGCGGACGGCATAGTCTACTCCTTCGGGATCATGATGGTGGAGTTCCTCAAGGACTTCAAGGAGTCCCGCGGCCTTACCTCCTGGATTCTATCAATACTCACAGGTTCAGATTTGAGGGACAGGAGGAGGGAATGAAGGAGGGATGTGTTTGGAGGGTTGACCCTGGGCGCGGGTCCCTTGGCAGCGGCGGTCACTTCTCGCTTTGGCTGTCGTGCTACTACAATAGCGGGCAGCATCATCGCGTCCTTCGGCTGTGCCATCTCCTGCTGGGCTACCAGCATCGTCTTCCTCGTTGTATCCGTCGGTGTCATCATGGGTTACAATTTCCTCCTACACCTATCCCCTACACATCCTCATCCTACACCTACCCTCCTCCTCAGCCACTCCTTGCAAGAACTTTTCAGGCCTAGGATTCAGTCTGATGTACGCGCCGTCCATAATCATGGTGACGCAGTATTTCGACGACCGTCGAGCTTTAGCCACCGGTATGTTGGCAGGGTGGCTGGAAGAGTTTTGATAGGTGAAATGGAGGATATTTGCAGGTATCGCAGTGTGCGGGGCAGGGATCGGGACGTTCCTGTTCTCCGCCTTCACCTCCCACCTCATCGAGGCCTTCCACTGGCGCGGCACCTTCCTCATCTACTCCGGCTTCGTCCTCAACTGCGCCGTTTGCGGAGCCCTCTTCCGGTTCTCTCCCATGCCTCGCCTTTCCCCAAACCACGCCCCCCAACTCTTCAGGCCCCTGCCATTGAAACCCGTCTACGGGGACACTGAATTAACAGAGCTCGGCCCCGAGGCCACCTACTCCTCCGATGAGGTCTCTAGAGCATCCAGAATAGAGCAGGCAGGGTATGGAGCAGATGGCTGGTTAGGAGTTGATGGAGGAGAAGCACCCGCTGGACGACCTGGACGAGGAGGCGGAGGAGGAAGAGCCGAGAAGTCCTCGCAGCGCCGACACTGCTCCTCTACCCCTCCCCAACGGCATACCCATCCTCATCCGTTCCTCTTCCCGCCCCTCTTGGGCTTGTCCAATAGCTGCCTAGATGCAGAGGAGAGCACGCCGCCGCCGCCTGGCTCCAACGGCCGGCTCCCTGCACCCCTCAGCCAGTCGGTAGCAGTGCTCGACCAACCGCCTTCCGGCCTGGCGCCCATCAGCAAGTCCCATCGGGCAGCCTCCCTTCTGGCGCATCACAAGATCGGTTCCTCTCTGGTCTTCGTTTTCGAAGTCTACTGACAGTAGGAGAGGTTGAGGCCACCATGGCCCCCCGCCGCCCGCCCGCTCCTCCGGGGCCGGCCTCAGACACCGCTCGACGACTTCCGAGAGTGCCCACGCCCTCCTCGACCTACCCGACGTCTTCTACCCCGGCTCCTTGCGCAACATCAGCCGCGAGTACGACAGCCACCGGGATGTCTATCGCAGTCTTGCCATCCTTCACCAGGAGGTACTCCCAGCCCTCTTCCACCTCCTCTCAGCCACTGCCTAGGAAGCCTAGCTGCAATAGACATACGTGTCCCTACTAAAAAATGAACCCCCCCCCGGTGTTGGTTGATTTTACCCCCCCCCCCACCCCCCCCGGTCGGGTTTTTCCAGGTCAAAGTTGGTTGGTTGGTGCGGGGGCCCCCCCCCCCCCCCCCCCGGGGCCCCCACCCCCCACCGGTGGGGGTTATTTGGGGGTTCAACAAAGTTGGTTGATTACTTAGTGCAATGGGAAAATTTTGCAAAATATAGGCCTTTTTAACGAAAAAGTGCTCCTAAAAACCCCAATTGGGCACAATACTTGCGCCAGCAAGGAAAATTTTTGATATTGACCAACAAAACAAGTAAATTTCGTATGAAATTTTCAAAAACTTGGTTGGTTAGAAGGACCGGGGGCCCCGGGGGGGGTACCTCCCAGCCAAGTTGGTTGGTTGGTCAGGTAGGTCCTGAAAAAACTTGGTTGGTTGGTTGGGACCGGGGGGGGTCGGGGGGGGGGTCGCAGGCAAAAAGTTGGTTGGTTGCTTCGGGGGGGGGGGGGGCGGGGGGGGGGGGGGGGGGGGGGTCGGGTCACGTATGAATAGAATAGAGTGTAGAGGAGTGTTGGCCTGATGAGGCAGGGTGTTCGCAGGGCGGTGAAAGTTTGGAAGGAGGCGTAAGTGTGGCCTTAGTTGGACTAGAGAGGCATAGGCCCTGCGAGCACAGCCGCTCCTGTCCCGGCGGCCTCTTGCCGCCTGCACCGCTGCTGCCCGCCCTCACACCCGCCTCCCACCTACTCCTCGCCCTCTTGCAGCAGGAGGAGCGGCGGGACCGGGCCGCCCGACACCAGCACCACGAGCGCAGTCGCAGCCCCGTCAAACGCCTCTCCTCCACCGCCAGCGCTGCCGAAGCCGTGCCGCCCAAGGAAGAGGTGCCCATCATTTTGAGCCTTGAAGGGTAATTTTGGAATAAAATTTTACGGTTTGGCTAGGTTTTTGGATCAAAGCACTATTTTATAGCCCGAATTTTATAACTGCCCAATCGAAGTTTATGGGAAATAAAAATTAAAGTTCGCCTTTTAAGGAAAGCACTTGTAAAGTTCACCTGTATGCTATTGTCGACACAAAGATTATAAGGCAAAAGACGAGCAAAAATCCCTGCCAAAAGCCAGCAATGATTTTGGCACAAGATTTTTCAATCTGATAGGCCTCTTTTGGGACAAAAAAAAATAAAATATTGATTGGCAGGCACTGCTGGAGGTCTACGAAGAGCTTGAAGAGGACGAGAGCCTGGATGAAACTTTCATGGAGCGTGCTCGGGTAGTGCTGCGGAAGATGCTGGGTCTGGGCCTCCTGAAGGACCCCATCTTCCTGGCCTTTGCCGTCTCCAACTTCCTCACCTCCCTCGGCTTCAACATACCCCTCCTCTTTCTCCCCGACAAGGCCACCTTCGATCTCAGTTCCCTCTTCCTCCTTCCTCAGTCATTCCTGGCAGAGGAGAGGAGAAATGCAGAGATCGACATGAACGCGACGGGCTACATCCTGGGCGCTTTCGGGGTCAGCAACACTCTGGGTCGAGTTGTCGTGGGCTTCGTCTCTGACCGCCAGTTCCCCTGCCGCTATGGACGCGACATTTCAGTTCCTCTCCCATTCTTCCTCTCCTATGCACATATACACTTGCTCCTGAAACTCTCTCCTTCAGTTTCTCAGTTGTTTTATTGTGAAACGTATTTTTCAGTTGTTGCTCCTTTTCTCGCAGCTGTAACGGCAGTAGTGGGACACTACTGGTTGCAGGCAAATCGTCTGTGGATCTACAATGTGGCGCTAACCCTGGTAGGCCTAATCACAGCGGCCAACTTCCTGTGCCAAGACTTCTGGTCCCTCATCATCTACTCGGCCACCTTTGGCCTCCTTATCAGTGACAGCTCTCCTGGCTTCGCCTATGGCTGAGGGCTATGATGAGAGAAAGTGCAGGTGTCTACGTGTGCCTCACCTCGGTGATCCTGGTGGATCTGCTGGACATCAACCGCCTCACCAACGCCTTCGGACTCCTCCTCCTCTTCCAAGGCCTATCCTCCATCATCGGACCACCCATCGGCGGTTCACAGCTCCCCTATTCTCATTTCCCTTTTAGGGGCAAGTGGCAGAAAGAGGGGCGCTTGGGCAGGCTGGATAGTGGACGCAACGGGCGGAAGCTACGACTGGTGCTTCGCCTTTGCCGGGCTGGCCACACTCCTCTCCGGAATCATGCTCTACCCCGTCCCCTGCATGATCCGTCGCTGGCGGCCTCAAAACCTCCAGCCCTCCAACGCTTCCCCTTAGGAGCCTACTGCTTTACCTGTCCCCCTTTCACTTCTTCCCACCTCCCCCCACCCGCCTTGGAGCCAGGCTCTCTCTTCTTTGCCCAGCTTTTCCACCCCTCCCCTTTTGAGCATTGAATACGCTAGTAGCTTTGCGCCAGGGTCGGGAAGGTGTTTTGAGCAATGGCCAGCACTGATGGCCTTTGTTGGAAAGGTTGGCAGGCAGCCTCGGAATCTTCTTGTTCATGTTGTGATAGCCTTTACAATCCTTCGCTTCCAGATGTTCCTTTGCCAATAGGAGTGCCATCTGTCAGCCTTGTTGAGAAGAAAAATCACTCCGTCTGCATGCATCGCTAGCACTTCAGCATGAAAAAAAAAAAAAAAACCAACAAACCAAAAGAAGAAAAATCACTCCGTCTGCATGCATCGCTAGCACTTCAGCATAGAGGAGGAAATATTTTTGGTTTATCGGCATCGGCTTATTAAATCATCGGAAATGATAAATATCATTATTGAAGAAGCAGTAACATTTTATGCGAGCTTATAGTCGATGGTAAAACAAAAACACCTTTTGAGATTTGTACGTTCATTTGTGGTTTTAAAACCATCAGTATCATGAATATAGTTGTCATTATTGGGGGGGGGGGGGGTGGGGGTGGGGGGGGTGTGGTGGTGTTTGTGTTTGTTGGGGGGTTGGGTTTGGTGGGCGTGTGGGTGTGTTGGTTGGGTTGTGTGTGTTGGTTGGGGGGGTTGGTGGTTTGGTTCGTGTTAGGTGGAGTGTGATTTGGGCTGATTTTCGAGTTTTTTGTGGTTTTGGTTTTTTGTGTTGAGAGTGTATTAAGGTAGTTATGAATTTTACGTTTTTTTGGTGTTTGGTAGTTTCGGGTAGGACGGTTGTGTTGTTTTGGATGTGTATGAGATTGTTGTGGTGGTTTCTAGGTAGTATAAGGGGTAGGCAGTAATGTAGGGGGGGAGTGAATTTTAGGGTTGAGTTTGTGCAGGGGTGGGTGGGGATGCAAGGGGGTGGTAGTTAGGAAGGTCTAGTTTTAGTAGGAGTCTAAAAGGTTGGGATGATAAGATGGGTATTTTGTAAGCAATTGGATCTAGTTGTTTACTATGTAGTGTGTGATGAATGTTTTGTAGTTCTGATTGAAGAGTATAATACTAAAATAATGTGTTAATCATAAAAATATTTTTGTAACATATGTTTTTAAATTTTAAAAAAGTGAAATTGTATTTATTTAAAAAGATTTTGTGATTTTGAATTTTGTTAAATATGATTTGAAAAAATGGTCTATAAAAAATGATATTGCAATGTTGTCTTCTTTATGGAATATATATGTTATTAGTGATGGTAAAATATTAAGATTGTGATTAATGTGAATTATTCTGTTTGTAATTTGTTGAAATATGTATAGATGTAAAATAGCGGGTCTGGAATTAAGTTTTTGTTGTTAAATTGTATTTGTATTTTCATTGTGGGGTTTAATGGGTGATTGTTGGTGTTATATTTGTGTGTGATTTATGTTTTTTTTGAATACGTAGGCTATATGTTGAAATATATTTTGTGTATAAATTGAAAATGGAATATGAGTTAGTCTAGTTTGAGTAATCTGAGGATGATTGTTGGAAGCAGGGAGTAAGTGTGAATATGGTGAAGCTTAAAAAGTAATTTAATATAAAAATTAGATATGTGGTGTTTTGGCATTATGTAACAGAAAGTCAGAGGGAGTAGGTTGATGGAAAAAATTGTATAAAAAAATAATACGTGTGAGTAGCGTATGTTTAGTGAAAAAAAAATAATAGAGAGAAAGAATTTTTGAATTTAGGTCTTAGTTTTGTGATAATAGAAAATTTGGGTGTGAATTTGTGGTAAAAAAGTATAAAGGGGAAAATTGTCTTTTGAAAAATGATTAAAAAATTTGTTTTTTGGGGTAAATTAATGGTAACTATGAAAGTTTTTTTAGTTTGGGGTTAATAAAATTTTTTTGTTAGGGGTGTAAAATATATCTTTGGTATAAATTGTGTAAATGGATTGTAGGGTTTGTTATGGGTAAAATGGTAGGTATAGAAAAGGGTGTTTATTGTTATGAGTAGTATGAGAAGGCGTTGTTGCGATTAGTAAGTATATGTGGAGGTAGAAAAAGATAGCTACTAATGAGCAATATCTTACATCGTTCTTCTGGCAGAAACCTACAAATGCCTATTCACGCACACTGCTCATGAATTCTCTTGCAAAAAGGAAGTATACATATCTGTAAGTGGATAAGATTAGGTTCTGGGTTTCTTAACTTGATCATGATGGTATGGCTGACGGCGTGTAGTAGTATAGCTTGACTAATCGTGGTGATGGGATGGTATAGGGTGTATTGAAAGTTTAATAAGTAGTGGGAATAGTAAAAGATTTTGGTTTTGAGGTAATGGGTGGCACTGGTGGGGTAACGGGTGAACGATGTATAACGGGTATTAAGGGTGCTATAAGAGTGTAATAAATTTTAAAAGGTATTGGATGTAGAATGTTTCCGGTATGAAATGGGTAGTCGATGAAAGACGGGTGTAAGGGGTTGGCCATGAGGAGTGAGGGAGTGAGTAGAGGAGGTATAAAGGGGAAAGAAAAATATATATATTGTGGATATAAAATTTGTGGTTTTATATTTTAAGAATTGAGAAGTGTAAGATTATGTTAATGAAATTATTTATGAGAGTGTAATTTTTGCAAAAAAAATATTCTTCCAAGAATAGGTTTAATTAATGAAAGAGATACGTGACAAAATAATAGAAAATGAGAAATATATAATAAACTTGATGAAAAATTTACTGAATAGTTTTTGTATTGCATTATATAAATTGTATAAAATTTGTCAATAATTATATAAGTAAAAAAATATAGAAAATAGGATAATTTAAAAAAAATTATAAAATGGGTTGAAGAATAAAAATGAGAGAATAATGAAAATAATGCTAAGTAGGGAAACATTAAGAAACTATTCATGGAAGTAGATGATTTTTATAGTGCAAATTATAATATAAGGTAATACATTGTTTTTGTGGTAAGAAAGTCATCACTTAGTCGATGTAGAGGTAAAAAAAGTGGAAAGAAATAAGCAATAGAAAAAATAGAATAATATTGGGTTAGTATAACCCACTATATAATAATTTAACATAGATAAAGGAGTCATGTGCTTCTATGATATAAAATTAATTCATTTTTATGATGTATACAGAACTAATCTTGTTTATTAATTGTTCTTTAGGCATTAGGCAAACTTGAAAAACGATTTGTGATGAAACCGAAAGAAAACACTAATTCCCCTAAACCACAAACATAACAACAGTCACTTGATTATTGCTATTTAGGCGAGGTAAATGAGGTAAATAAGCATGGGCATCTAAAAACCGAGTTCATGACGATTTGTTCGAAACCGACGCCATAGTTTGTAAAGAGCCTGCAATGTAGCAGCAATATTCATGAAGACCAAATGAACCTCTTTGCTTGTGATGCGAAAAAGCACCAAGTAATCCGTTTGGCAGCGGCAGCAGAGGATGCCAGTGGGCTTCTCGTAGCAGGCCATCCGCTCACCAGCCCCACACTCCAGCTCGTCCATCAGTCGACATCGACCCACTGAAGCCAGTCTCCTCCTCATCCCTCCACCTTCCTCTGGCCCCTTCATCCGGCTCTAACAGAACCACTTGGAGGGGTGCAGCTTCACGATGCTCGTCGTAGGCGGCTCTATGAAACTGCACACGGCCAAACGCAGCAGAAGCAGGCAGAGCAGCTGTCTGGTCATGCCTGGGGGTGTTTTGGGCAAGGGGCCTGGAGAGAGGTGTTTGTGTTGGAGTGGGCGATGGCGAAAGTAGGTGGCGTAGGCGAGGCCCTGGGAATGGGATAATGGAGGCTTTCCGGGGGCCCGCATGACTGCTAATAAGGGGTATGGAAGCTCTTCCCGGATTCCATCCGCTCACATGCATCATTGGGTGCGGAATGTGTGCGATAGCGGATGTTGTTCTGATTAAGCAGCCTTGGCTGCCTCAGCAACATAGGTTATCGACAACTTTAACTTAACGACGATGCCATCCAGAAGCACATCAACTTTATCAACAACGCATTTTGAACAAGGCCAGACTCTCAAAGATCCTCAATAATGCTGTCAAACAGAAGCTGGCATGGAGAGGCAGCAAAATTAAGCGGAAGAATAAATGAGCGATAAGAGAAAGAAGAGGAAAAGAAGAAATTGGGAAGAGGCAGAGCGAGAGCCGAAAGATAGAGATGACGGGGACTGAGGACTGAATGAGGTTGGCGATAGGAATGAACTGGGTCCACCTCGATCGTGAGGTCATTTCACCGCTTTGATTCCATTCGCTGGAACCGTTTTTGGCTCGCGCAATTGTGGCTCAAAATATTTCACCTGATAGTAGCCCGTGACGACCTGGACCCGTATGGCTCAAAGTAGCACCGGAAGCTCATTTATGTAGCACCGGAAGCACCTCTGGTTCTGGTTACTTCTCCGCAGCGTGTTGTTTTTTTGAATTTCATTCATCAAGTGTGCATTTTCAATATGTTTTTACAGGGTTGTGTTTAAATGCACCGTTTTACAGGAGGAAGAGCATTTTTTGTCATTTCTTCCAAACGAAAAACACGCAGACGGCGGTTAATTGTCTTTGACACTGTTTTTGACACTAGTTAGTTTCATTTCCTCTTCCCGTCTACAGGTCGTCTGTTAGTCTCCCCAAAGCAATCCTTCATCAGATCCATTCAGCTGCCGCAAGGGGGCTTAACAGTCAGGTTTCAAGCAGAAACTTTCGAAGATGTTCTTCCGATTGCTGCTTCTGCTTGCGCTACTTGCTTCTGTCCTCGCCTGGCGACAAAAAGGGAATCTCAAACAGGCCAGCACCTTCCATTTCAGCTCCTTTCTTGTCTTATGCCATTATACCCACACCTAAAGCAGTCGAGAAAATTAGTCCAACGTCTTAAGATACCCTTTCCTGACTCATTTTGATAGGAAAACCATTACAAACTTAGAACGGAAAATCATTAATTTCTTTCAAAATAAGGCCCATTCGTTCAATTTCTAAAGGTTTTTCTTTTTGAAATTTTGGTTCCCATTTTTTACCACTACCCGCTGTAGAACAAGCTTAAAGTCGACACGGCTAGGCCGATATGGGCTAGGCAACAGACAGTTAAAAACATTTTGAGCAAATGATCGTCATTAAATTTGATAACTTATTCCTAAGAAAATACGTCTCCCAAATTTTCTGCCCAAAATCAAAGTAGTTTTCTTTAAACTGTTACTGTCTCGAAAAACTTTACTTTTTAAATAATTTGCCAAATATATCCAATCTTCTGCGAATAAAGTGGTGTATTAGTGGCCGGAAACGCAACACTCTTCCCCCTTTCAAGCTCTCCCTCCAAGCAATATTTGTCCCCTTCTTCTACTGCCGCTCCTGTTGCAGCAGGTGATGAATTTCGTGCTGAGCAATGCCAAGCACTGGAAAGGCGAGCAGAGCTCCTCCTTCGCCAGGCTTGGCCCCCACACCACCCGGCTTCTTGCTGGTCTTCTCACGGGGTTTCATTCATTCTATCCACCCTCTTCTTCGCCACCCAACACCTTTCCACTTTCCAGACGCAGTCGCATTTCACCGCCGGCGGCTCCAACCGGCCAAATGCGCCCCCTGCTCCACGTCTTCCGCCCATACACCCTGCCGAACACCAGCACCGACTGAATCACCCTTTGCTCTCTGATTCATAACTCCTCAGTCTAGGAGCTAACCGGTTTTTACAGAAAACTTCGTTTGTACTGGCAGTCCATGGAAAGAACCTGCGCCATTTGCCTTTGATGCTGTCCTCCAAGCCACTCTGGCATAGACTGGTTGACAGAGCGACCTTTGGGGTGACAGAGAAGACTAGGGAATTCATTGGCCTGCCCGGTGGTGGGCATTCTTCAAGGCAGGCTTCCCTCCCTGCTGCCCTCTAAGGACAGAGCGCACACGCCCCCCTCATTCCCCCAATAGAGGGCGAGAGAGAGAGAGCCCCTTCCAGAGCGCGCGTACGTACAACACCATCTGTGTCCAGGGCCTCATAGAACGCCCTCCATCCCCTCCTAGGCGCCCCCTCCCCCCCGCACACACAGCCCATTCCAAGCCAATCGGGCTGTGTGGCGGGCGAGAGACCAGATGTGAGGAGCCGCGGCACCTAAACACCTCATCACTTCCACCCTAAACTAATTCTTGGCCATGACGGGGATTCCACTGACACTCTCCGAGCAGGAGCTGGTCCGCCTGGTGCTGGAGTTTCTGGAGGCTCGCGGCTTGCACATCAGCCAGGTATAGGGCTTGGGAAGAGAGGACTGGGAGGTGAGGCTGGATAGGTTGAGGTGGCACTGGAGAGAGAGACGGGCGTGATCAACGGTCTGTATGCAGAAGACACGCTGTTTTTGCGCCAGCTCATTCTGGATGGGCAGTGGGACTCTGCACTGGACTTCATTGAGCCCTTGCTGCAGCTGCCCGATTTCCAGGTTGCTTTTAAATCTTTCGACAATTCTTTCAAAATATTTGCTAAATTAATGAATTGTGGTAAGATATTAGGTCACTGAATTTCTTGGAATACTTAATTTTAAGGTTAGAGGAAGATAAATGAAATTTTTGAAATTCTTCAACTTCTTTTGTGGATAAAATCGTTGTTAGACGATTGAAAGTGGTTAATTATTTTGGACATTCAGGAAAAACAGTTCCGCTACCTCGTTCTCAAGTACAAGTACTTCGAGCTGCTCTGCGTCAAGCAAGAGCCCGGCCCTCTGCAGAACCACGATTTCACCGTGGAGGAAATCGTTGAGACCCTTAAAAGTTCACTCCTCTCTTCTCTCATTATCATTGGAAGAGGAAAGAGGATGCTAGGTCTGGAAAGTGTGTGTCCATCGGCGGAAGAGTACCGAAAGCTGACAGCCCTCCTCACCCTCCCGCGACTCTCCGACCACTCCGACTTTGCACACTGGAACCCCAGCGCCGCTCGCGTCGAGTGCTTTCAAAAGGTACACCCCCTGGCTTCCTGGCCAAGGAAAGATTTTTCAACTTCTCTAAACGCATTGTTCGTCCAGGAAAAGTTTGTGAGCAAATTAATTGATTAAAAAGTAATATTTTCAAAATCCAGCCAAGTTCGACGGAGAGCACAAGAGGGAAGGGATTGAGGTGTACCCACTGGTGGCGGGCTTTCTGCCTGCGGACAAAAGTGCGACGGCTTCCATGGCTGGCTCACAGATTGGGACGCCCATTGGGGCCAGCGTCAATGACCGCCTAGTTCAGCTCATCGCTAAAGGCATCTTTTACGAGGCCGCCATGGACTTCTGCCAAGGAAAGGTTATTCTACACACCTACTCACCGGCCTGATGTTTCTTTGCAGTAATTAGTTTATTCGTATGCTCTTTAGCATTGATCTTGCCTAGAGCTAGTAGCTGTGATTAAAAATCCGTTTTATCTTTCTTGTTTGTTCACTGTTTCATAACCACACTCCTTTCTGTTCAGGCAGTGAACGAATCGCCAGCTACCAGCATCAAGCTGGCCAGCACTCTGCTGGAGGCTCGAAATAAGCTGGCCACGCCCGACCTCAGCCTCGTCTCCTGGCTGG
This sequence comes from Ptycholaimellus sp. GST1_10, assembly GCA_030248095.1. Classification (NCBI taxonomy): domain Eukaryota; kingdom Metazoa; phylum Nematoda; class Chromadorea; order Chromadorida; family Chromadoridae; genus Ptycholaimellus; species Ptycholaimellus sp. GST1_10. Next base: position 71,563 of record JASANA010001336.1, on the reverse strand, counting down.
AAAGCCTGGCCAACGACCAGTTCGCGCTTCCCTTCGAACAGCAGGGTTCCCATTCCTTCTCACCCATGACAAGAAGTAAAGAAATGAGAATCGTGAAGGCCTGGAGCTGTCCTGGGATCGTCTGAAGAAGCCTTGCCTCGAAGCAGTCTGGACAGAGACGATCCTGGCCACCCCGGTGAAGCCGGCAGCTTTCCCCCACTCCGCCGTTCCCAACCAGCCGCTCAAAAGCGCCCAGAAGATGAGCCACAGCATGCTGCCGCGGATCAACGGTTGCTTTCCTGCTCTTACTCCCTATCTTTCTGGGCCCTATACCTCCAATCCTAGCCACACATTTTAGCCGAGGCCAAATTTCGAGTGCGTATGAGGAAAGGTAGCTATTTGTATTGTTCCTTTTACATTACCCCAGCAGCCCTGATGCTTTTGGACCTTTGCGGGAGGAAGGGCAGGCAGAGGGGCATTGGGCATTCATTGAAACTTCCCCTGTCAAGGACAAAGGAGTCTTTCCTGTTGGCCGGGGCGCCTCGGCAAACCCTATTCCCATGTGACCAGGAACCGGAGGAGTCTTTGCAGGCTTGGGCGGGCGGGAGGGGATGGCCCAATCAGCCTTGGTAGGCCTAGAGGCGGGCTCCAGCCAGACCGGCCAGCCCATGAGCGCCAGCATGGCACCCGGCTTCCAGATCAAGCCCACCACCACCACTGCACCACCCGTTTGGCAGAGCTGCCTTTTGGAGCAGGGGGAATGGACTGGATTTGACAGAGCGGACAGGCGGCCATGCAGCAGAGCCAGATTGATGCTCTGCTGGAGCATTCCGACCTCACCAGATCCACCATGGGAGCACTGCCGCAGGACCAGCTCCCAGAGATCAGTCCCAGGTTTGCTGCCTACTTTTGCTATTGGAAGTAGATCTAGGGCACCATTTGAGATAGCTAGCAGTGGACTTTCACCGATTAGCATTAAGACTGATATTCAGGATTAAATAGAAAAAGCAAAACCTCAGAGCACTGAGTAGAATCTGGAGCACTGCTATCCTTTGCAGAGATCAGTTGGAGGAGCTGAAGCGACGCAGCCTGGCTCCCGGCCAGCCTGTTGCTGCACCGCCGCAGGCCATGCCCAGTCAGCAGGGGCCCTTGCAAGCTGACGGGGCTGCTGGGGGACGCCTCTTTCAGGTCCTCCTCCCTCCTGCCATCTCCACCCAGCCTCATCATCGTAGCTTCTGCAGGAGTTCTCCAACCGCCATCCAGCTCGCATGATGACAGCCAGCCAGTACAGAGCTGTGTCGGAGCCGCCGCCTATGCAGCCGCATGCACCCAGTTGGCTCACTCTTATTTCTGGGAGGGGAAGGAGGTCTTCATCCCATACTTCTATAGCCGCTATGACCTTGATGAAGGCTACCGTTCCCACCCAGCCTGCTGACTTAATTGTTCCTAGACAATCGCTGGTGGTGAATCGATTACCGGCACCGTCTCGCTAAACTTGCACCGTTTGAGGTGCTCAGATGGAGGCTCTCTCCTACGGCCTGATGCAAGCCTCGCTCTACGGCATCCCACCGCCGCCGCCCATGGCCTATCCCCAGCCAGCCATGCATCGGCCACTCTCCACTCCGGCCAACCGGCTACCAGTCCGTTGGCCTCCCTTCCTCCCTTCTTTCATGAAGATATAGGGATTTGCATTGTTTCCAGTGCCAGAAATGGAGTCGAGCCCCTATCGAGCACCTTCCGTGGCCTCCTCCTCCTCGGCGGCAGCTGATTATGCCCCAGCTGCAGCTCGCATGCGTCCGCCGCGCCATCCGCAGCCGCCCCAGGTCCTAGATTTGCATTTAGGGGGGGGGGGGCTTATTGGGCCACTTGAGACAGCTGAAGGGGGTTGTGGCTGGCATTGAAGGGGTGAGGCTTCATGAAGGTTTCTAGGGCGTCTTGTCTGAGTACTGGCGGAGTGGCCTTTTATGGCCTAAAGCTTGTATCCAGCCCAAGGACTAGACTGAATACGTCGATTAAGCAATGATGCAGAAGATCAACAAATAATGGTCGCGTCTTGCGAAATGGAGAAAAATCAGAAGCAGAAGACATTGAAGGCTGGTGGTCTGAAGAATGTGCACTTCGTCCCTATTGCCCGACTGGAAGACTCACAGGCCATTCGCACCACTGCTTTTCATCCAAGTGGAAGGTTTGATAGTTCAAAGTTTAAAAAACTGATAGTTCAAGACCAGCTTTCAGGTACTTTGCGGTGGGCACCAACTCCAAGCAGATGCACATCTGCCGCTATCCTGACGTTCGCCGCCTCTCGTGAGCACTTTTATCCTTCCCACTCTCAGAATAGTGCTTCCAATACAGCTCCTCTAGAACCCGCTCAATTCGGAGGTTACCGTAGTGATTCGGTGTCCAATATTTTTTGCTGTCAAATGCTTGTCGGTGCATCCGCATAGTTTTGGGAAAACAGCTCGCTGAATCGAAAGAAAAAACTAAAGTTTCCAGACAAGACGGAGGCACCAGGGCGCCGGACATCGTGCTCACTCGCCCCAAACAGCACAGAGGCTCTGTGTATTGCTCCGGCTTCAACCCCACCGGTGAGCTCCTAGCCACCGGCAGCAATGACAAGAGCGTTCGTCTCATGAGCTTCAACGCGGACCAGGTTTCTCGCCTTTTCTGCTTTGGGAGAGTCGTAGACCGAAACAAGGTATTCTCGGCTATTGCCAAGATGCGCGGCCCTTGTTCCAAGTAAGCAACGTTATAATCCATGCATAAGAATCACTTCTAGTCAAAATCAGCTGGTTTAATTCAAAAACCTTAAACATATGCTTGTTCGAATTTTTTAAACATCAAAATTTGAGGTTTTTGGCCACAAAGCGAAATATTACAAATTTGTTTCATAAATTCCTTTTAACAGCTTCAAGACACCACCTTAACAAGCCTAACTGCCAAAATTGAGTTAATTTTTTTGGAAAACTCGGGATTTATAGATGTTTGAATTTTTGAAACATCAAGATTTTGGTTTTTTGACTATAAATCAAGAAATAATAAATTTTTCAAAAATTCCTTTTGCCAGCTTTGAAATGTTACTTAGACGGACGTATCTGCCAAAAATCAGCTAATTCCATTGGAAAACCAGTGATTTATGAATTTTCGTATTTTGAAACATCAAAAAATTGAGTTTTGGGTGAAAATCAAAAAAATTCTCCAAGCCCTAATAATGGGGCCAAGGCATCACCAAGGCGGACTTTCATGCGAAATTTCAGCTAATTTCATCGAAAAACCAGTGATTTACGATTTTTAGTGCTTTGAAACATCAAAAAATTGAGTTTTGGGCGAAATTCAAAAAATTACGCCCATCCCAAAAAATGGCCTGGAGATACCACCCAGAAGGACCTTCATGCAAAAAATTAGCCAATTTCGTTGAAAAACCGCGGAGGCCCGGCCCCGGAAAGACACATATATATATATATATATATATGCGGACAGACGGACGCAAAAATGGGGTAACTGCTTAAGCTGGCCTTGGCCGCCCGCCGCTTCGGGCAGGGCGCCAGAGCTCCTCCCGGCCTCCGGGCACGGGTGCTACGGCCCCTACGCTTCGCCTAGCATGCTTCGCATGCTAGGCTACGCTCCTGGGCCTCCGCACCCATGCCCTCCGGCCTCCGGAGCTCTGACTGCCCTGCCCTCCGCGGCAGGCGGCCGTCGGCCGCGCAAAAAACCATATGGCTGGCAGGCCAAAATAGGCGCCGAAATGGAGCTGACCATGCACGACGGCACCGTTCGCGACCTCGTCTTCATGGAGGTAGGCTGGGCTTGGTTTGCTTTCGCAAAGCTGCTCACCTCAGCATCACCTCTGCCCAGGACACCTCAAACCGAACCTCGCTGCTGATCAGCGGTGGCGCGGGTTCCTGCGCCATCCACGTCACCGACTGCGGCACTGGACAAACCTTCCGCTCCGTGCCAGGTGGGTCAATTTCCTGGGGGTGGTAGAAATGAACTCATGGAAATTACTATTCAATTGCCCAGGCCACACAGCGCCCATACTGGGCCTGTACTGCTACGGCGGCTGCACGTTCATCTCCTGCAGTCAGGACAAAACGATCCGCTTCTGGGACCTCCGCTCACCACAGGCTGTCAACGTCATCGCTCCTGGGGCGCGCACTCTCAGTACCTTCCTCTATTTCATTCCCTCTTCCAAAAGACTGATAGGAGCTGATGTCTGCCTAGGTTCTCCGGTCACCTCGGTCTGCTGCGACCCTGGTGGAAGGTTGCTAGTCTCTGGACATGAGGATGCCTCAGTGATGCTCTACGACCTGAGTGGAAGCCGCGTCATCCAGCTCTACAGGTTGATTTTGGGGGTTTTTCAGCTGCTCAGAAAGAGAAGTGAAGCTTTGCCAGGCCTCATGGGGACGAGGTGAGGGCGGTGCGGTTTTCTCCGGGCACCTACTACCTACTCTCCGCCTCCTACGACAAAAAGTGCCCTTCTCTCAGACCATATAGGTGTGTGGAAAGTGGGGGAAGGAATGGACTGGGCTAGGGTTGCGCTGACAGACATGCGAGGGGATCTGATGGCCCCGCTGCTGTACCTGCCGGTGGCGGAGCACGCGGACAAGGTGATCACCTGTCGCTGGCACCCACACGACTTCACCTTCCTCTCCACCTCCGCTGATCGATCAGCAGTCCTCTGGAGCCTTCCGCCACCTTCAGATCTCCACAACCCCTACTAGGGCATTTTATACGCTCCATTGCAAAGCCTGCATTTCCCAGTTGCACCATTGCAGAAGTTGGATCGTCTAAGACGTTTTTCGAAGTTGAGATTTGAGAGAAAGCTTGCATAGAGTTAGGGAGAATTGGTCTGAGAAGATGGGCAAAAGTTTGGCCAATGTGACCTAGTCAGTTGAATTTATGCCTGTGCCACAAAGCCAGGGTATGGCTGAATGCTGAAAGTCCTGAAAACTGGTGATTGGTGAAATTGAGCAAAATGCCGTTTTCGATGCCAAAGATGTTGCAGCTTGCTTGCTTTGTTAAGTGGAGCTAATTTTTATACATTCCCGCACCAATGCCAACGATGCCCTTTATAGTGGCTTTTGCTTATTTTTGGCAGCTATATTCCGTTCTCTGTTTGACTTGCCATTTGTACCCTTCCATTCCTGAGAGGCTTGGCATGCGCAAATAAAGTTCATAATGTTCATAGCCTAAGGCGCTGTTTAAACAAAACAAAGAGTGACAATCATGCCTACAAGGGTCAGTCCAAATGTTGTGGCTTGAGCAGCGTTGCAAAGAAGCCTGTCGCATTGGTAATGCCTACAAGGGAAATTTTGTGAGAATTAGCAAGCTGTAAATATGTGACCAACCAAATACGCACGCCAGAGCTCCCAGTCTTTTTCAATCCGTGCACGTTCTCACCCGAATAAGCGCATTGACGAATCGTTCGCGTTTCCTCCTTTACCTGAACAACATTCCACCCTTTTTTGTATCCGGCTACTTGTGAAAAAACAGAAACAATTTGAAGAATCCTAAACTTAGTCAGAACGGTCATACAAAGGTCAAATTTTGCACAACGTGGAGCGAACAGAAAAAATAATCTATAAAGTGAGCATAAAATTAGTTAATAGCATTAACCCAAACGTTTTAATTGTTAACAGTGAACAAAAATTGAGTAAAAATGAATGAAACCTCTTGTATGAGAATGCGACAGCCGACCGGGGTCCAAGTTGTCGAAAAATCCTCCGGCGGCTTCGCCTCCGCACTTTCGCAGTCCATTTCAAATTTCCTCTGTCAACCTACCCATTTGCCTACATTCAAAGGCGGCTCCAAAAATGCACTTACATATTTCAATTCCTCGAACTCGTCGGCGCACTCTGGATCGTTCACAGAGTTGCAGTCGTAGCAGCTGCAATTTCGCCAATCATTCAGTCCCATAAGCTCGCAACCATCTCTCCTCAGAAATCTCAGTAACTTACAAAAGTGCCAATGCAGCTCCGGTGGTGGCCAGCAATAATAGAACCTGCCGCATGCTGCAGGCCAATTATTCAGCTCTTGAGTGTGGGACACTGAAACAAGCAAAGGGGCAGAGGTCGGAGGGAACAGGCGGGGCTGTGAGTAGGCGATGTAGGCTGCCCGCAAAGCTCTCCCGGGCTCAAACAGCGCTTCCCCTACGGCGCCCTCCCCCTCTCTGACTTTGCCCTTCTGCCTTGCCTGGGGGGAACGAAGGCTTTTCTGAGTGCGCTTTTTTGTTCACCCGTCAGGTGCGCCTCTGCAGGTGAAGCTTTCACTTCTTTTCCTTGGCTCTACTGGCAGGGGCCGGAAAGTCCGGGCGCGCACCGATTTTCGCAGCGTGATTCAGTTAGAGCAGGGGAGGGAAAGGGGGCAGAAAAAGCGGATCACAGGGGGGGCAATAGATCAGATTTTGGCCGACGGACGTTGGGCGTCCTCAAAGACAGCCTGGAGTCTGCTGGCCAGAACCGCATTGCCCACTACCTTCACCCGACCCTGGCAAAGTGAACCGGGCATGAAGCGAAAGGGGAGAGGCGGCAGCGCAAAGATGAAAATTAGTTTGCGTTGACAGCAAATTCAACAAATATTTCTGTTAGCATTTTGAAGCGATCTAGTTTGAAATTGATAAAAATTCAATAAATTCAAATTGCCTGGACGTAGGCCTGGAATCGGCTCAGACTCCCGTCCACAATGGCCATGAGGTCGGAGTCCTCCAGCTCAATCTCCGCATCCACTGACGGCCGTTGGTCCAGATCGGAGAGGACTCGAATGACAGCCTTTCCGGACTGGAAAGCCTGACCGTATTTAGGCGGCGAAAGATTGAAGAGATGAAGCAATGAGGCCTTGAAATCGGTGAGCCAGCACTTGACCTGCGGTCCCCTTCGAATGCGGTAGAGGAAAGTGCCGTTGATCTTGGCACAGACTTCCGGTGTTGCGTGGCCAGGGATTGCGGCAAAGACGGCGTCCGAGGGGAACATCGGGGGTGCCACAGATATCTGTGAAATTTTGTTTTCCATCTACAGCAGACATGATTCTTAAATTTCCAGCAGGCCAAATTTATTGCCACAATTAAACGAGTTGTTTGGAACAGTGGACAGTAAGCACCCATTAAAACATAGGCGTACCTCTCTCGACTGGCCTGATGGAAAAGCCAGCTTGTAAAGGCCCAGTACGACGGCTCCTCCGATGCCGATGTTGTGCTGCAGGGCTATCTGTCAACTCAGTCACTTCTCCCCCTCCAGCTATTCTAGCCTCTATGAGGGACCTTGAGATCCGGCACTTGGCGAGGACCGCACCGACCGCGCAATTGATTGGACAGCTCTACAGCCTGGGCCACTCCGGTGGCTCCTGTGAGATTTGATTGGACGAGTGTAGATGGGTGAAGGGGCAGCACCGATGGGATGGCCCTTGCTGATGAGGCCTCCGGAAGGGTTGACGACCCAGCGTCCGCCGTAGGTGTTGTCCTTCCGCTCCACCACCTCCTGGCCCCGCCCCACCGCTGCCATGCCCAACGCCTCGTAGGTTAGCAGTTCGTTGGAGCTGCAGCCCTTCTCCATTCACGCGCCAAAGGTTTTGCCTCTATCTTAGCTTTAAGTTTTTCCAAATCAAATGCCTTTGACAGCTTTATGTGATTAGAACATAGGATAAATTCAACTTAAAATTGGTAATATAATACAAGGCTACCATTTAGTTGCATTAATTTATAAAACTACCAAAGCTAAAATTCCGCAAAAAAATAGAAGGTGGTATTGGTAGGGGAGCCTGAAGCAGTCGTGTAGCTCGATGGCGCCGACGTCCTCAATGCTGAGCCCGGCGGCGTGGAAAAGTTTCTTGGCCGCCGTCTCTGCTGCATGAAAGCCCACCATGGCGATGTTGGAATAAGGCGGGTTCAGCGCCGGGTGCAAATCCGTCCCTTTAATTTTTCAATAATTTTAATCACTAAAAAGAAATCAAGGAAAACACAATTAAAATTCAAGCCACAAAAAATAAAAATAAACAAATAAATTCCCACTCACCCAAGACCATGCCGATGACTTCCACGGCCTGCGGTCTCAGCTGCGGATGCTTCTCCAGGAAAGCTTCCGAGCAAAGCACAACCGCAGCCGCCCCGTCACTGGTGGGACTGCACTGGAGCTTGGTTAGGGGCTCGTGGATCATCCGGGAGCCCAGCACCTCTTCCAGGCTGTACTCTTGCTGACAACGTCCCAAATAGCACCAGGAACCAATCACAAGGCTTAGCCAAAAGCCCACCTGGAACTGAGCCTTGGGGTTGGCCACTGAATGGGCGTGATTCTTGACGGCAATGGCCGCGAAGTGCTCAGGCAGCGAGCCATATTTGGCCATGTGCTCACGGGCGGCATTGCCGAACATCTGGGCGGTCACCGGGGCCGCCTCCATCCCATAGGTCTCATTCATCACCTCCCAATCACCTCTCTCTGTTCAAACTCCGAGCTTGAAGGATAGGAGAACCTCGATGTGTCGATCCACAGGCTGGACTCGATCGGTGAGCATGCCGCCCATGGCCTCCAGACTGCCCGGCGCCATCTTCTCGAAGCCCACGGCCAGCCCCACCTCTGCCTCCCCTGCCCGGATGGCCTGCCTGACCAGGTACAGGGCACTGGAGCCACTGGCGCAGGCGTTGTTCACCTGGAAGCTGGTCGAGATTGCCTTGGACTAAGGGCTGGGGGGAGGTGGAAGAGGACGTTGATGATGGGAATGCCGGTCATGCCCAGCGGGTAGAGGGCCCGTTGGCCGGAGCAGGTGCTGCCGTAGATGTAGCCCACCGCGGCCATCTGTCGTGAGAAAACTTTTTTGCAAAATTTTATTTTTTGAAGAAAATTTTTATGTTTAATAATTGCGGCTTGAAATAGTGTAAAGGCAGCCAGAAAACAGTTAAACATTATCGAATTCGCGCATAACAACCGCATGTTAGCCGAGCATAAATTGCTAAATGGCAAGTGATTTTAAAAAACATATTCTTTGCCCCTCTTCTTCAACCAGCAGATTGTCCCTCTAGCTATTCCTCCAAGCCTTGAAATCGGGCGATGCAAATGAGACCTGAACGTCGGCATAATTGATGGAGGCATCGGCACAGGCTTGACCCACGGCCTCGGCCACCATGTCCGGGTAGTCCCAGTCCGCGCGCCGCCCCGGCTTCTCGAACTTCGTCATCCCCACGCCCACTATGAACGCTTTCCCACCCCTGCCCGCCATGCTTTGCCAACTCTGGAAACTTCCCAAATTTAATAGTTTCGGTATATTTGTTTATTATTGGTTTGGGAGTGGCAATTTAAGAATTGTCGCAAACGTTGTAAATGTTAGCCCTTAACGACAAGAAATGCAGGCTGCAGTGGACGGCCTTGATTGATAAGACGCACATGAGTTTGCAGTGAAGTGCGCAAGTTCATTGGATGCCTCTGCCAACTGCGCATTTGCTTGGGTTTTGGTGGGGGGTGTACGCTTCTCCTCCTGGCGATTCCAGCAAAACTAAAGCAACAAACAACTGCGAAAATGAAGCAAAAATTGGGGAAAATATTTGGCAACAACAAATGCAATCGTCAACTAGGGTTCTGGCCAGAAAAAACGTCACGCATTGTAAAATGCTCGTAAGGGAGACACTGAATACTTCTGCATCGTCAAAAGAGAGATCAGGGATAGTACTCCTGCTTGTCTTCCTCCGAGAGCTTGTTCCACTTTTTCAGCACCTTTAGAGTTTTTCTTTCTTTTCCAGAAGCAAAGCAAGGGGGGAATTTGGACCTTGTCTTGCAGCAGAGGGGAGTCCAGGGTGAGCTCGTACTTCTCCGAGTAGTGCAAGCCTTTAGCGGCTAGGAAAGCGTCGAAGGCTTGTGCATCCACGTTTTTGCCTACAGACTGCTTCTTTTAATCAAACTGAAGACAAATGGACAAATTCTTCCGTCTATCAGCAAGAGGAAATATGAGAGTCGAAGCAGAAGCACCTTTCTTGGCAGACTTGGGTTTGTCCAGCTTCTTCTTGGAAGCCAGGGGACTTTTCTTGGGCGTTGGTGGAGGCTTGGCTTTGGCCTGCCATTTGTCCTGTCGTTCTGGGCCCAGCTTGTCGAACTTCGCGCCAATCTTCTCCCTGCAACCTCTTTCCCTCTATAACTAACGTAATTGGGTCTCATTTGTTTTGAAATTATTTGTTAGGGACCTTCATTTTTTCTCTGTCAACCTATATTTTGCGGATTGTTTGTTGGACTGTGGCCCTGCACAGAACTCTAAGCTCAAAGCTCAATTTGGAAAGATGGACTCTAAATTTAAAGTTCAATATAGAAATTCGATATTCTTGGACGCGCTTCTGCTCAGACCTGAGGCTTGGGTCGTCCTCCTGGAGTCCGTACTTGGCGGCATAGTGGCCCAGTTTGGCCTCTACGAAAGCATCCCGACCCTGCCGACTCCCCAGACCCATCTTGGCTCGCTGAGCATCCAACTGAAGACCCGATCTGTTTCTCTCAAGGCAGGAAGGAGGGAGGGAGGACGAAAGCTTGCCTGGTGCTGATGCCTGGTCAGGAGAGTTCTTCCCTGCGGCTCCAGCTCCGGGTGCGCTTGGAAGAACTGACGCAGCTGTAAACACTTCTCAACTTTGCCATCAAACAGCATAATTTAAGAGAGATTTCGTGAGAGGTAAAAAGTTGGCGAGGGGTTGAGGTTGAGGTTAAGACCTTTTCTAGGTTGCCTTCGCATTCGACAAGCAGCGGAGCTTGGAAAGCCAGCTTCTTCTTTTCCGACATCGATTTCCAATCTTCCGCGGATTTCTGGCAAAAAAAGCCTTCTCTCTCCTTTCAGGCTGAGCAGACATTGAACGGGCTCACCTTGGCCAGCTCTCCAAAACTTAGGCCCGGGTGTCGCGCCATAAAGTCCTTCTTGAAGGCCTTGCAAAAAGGGCCAACTCATGATCCATTCCAGAGTAGGGTGAAGAAAGGTGAACCGAGAAGGTGGAGGTAACGCGAGAGAGGCTGGGGAAGTCGGGATGGAGGGTGACGGCGGCCTCCGTGCTCGCCGCCTGCTCCACCAGAGCTCGCAGTCGGCCCACAGTAGGTGGGGCCGTTTTCAGCAGCTCCAGCCACCAGCGGTGCAGCTCGGAGCGAACGTGTCTGTCAATGTGGGGAAGGTGGCGAGAGGAGGCTGGCAGAGAAAGGAGGGCGAGAGATAGGAAGGTGGGAGAGAGGAGGGAAAGAGGGAGTACGCAGGGTCGAATGGGAGGCCCTGGCTGTCGCAGAGGGCGAGGGCTTTGATGGCGGCCGTTCTGCTGCTACGTCCGACCAGGCGGAAGTCGGAGGGCAAGCGCTCCAGGACTGTCTCCACCTCTTTCAGTGTCAGGGGACGCTTGCCTGCAACCCTGCCCTTCTCTTACTCTGTCTTACATTCCACTCTTTTCCGCACAAATGCCAGAGGAATAGTTGGTCAAGGCCAGGCAAACCTTCATTGCTATAGCGATTAGCTGGTCTGCTCAAGTCTCCCAGTGCTGACTCCCCCACTCAAGCCAAGAGCCGATGAAATGAGGCGAACTAACTGAAGCTGGGCGTAGAGGGCATGGAAGTGCCGGGCTCTTCGCTCTCAGAAGCCGTCACTTCGGACTCCGACTCCTCCGAGCTGTCCTTCGGCTGTTTCAGTTTCACCTTCTCAATCGTCCAATTTTAATAGGAAAACGCGCCTGAACAAGAGGCCTGAATACCAGCTTGGCTTTCTTGGGCGTGGGTCCGTTGCTGGGCGTGGTGGGCGCTCTTTTTGGCGGCATTTCCGACAGGCTTTGATTTGAGTACTATATGCGCTGCTTGCTAGGGGTGGCAAAGCTGGGTTCTTTGCGCCCGCCTATTACGAAGGCTGGGGGAGCAAAACTTGGCCAAGCCCTGAGCATCCAAAGCATCGCGCTAGGAATCTGCACTCCGCGCTAGTTTGAATCATTCCAGTTTCTTTCTCATTTGTTTTGGTATTCTCGGTGAAATAGAGTAATTGTGATGAGCTGCATGAATCATTCTGGAATGCTCGTCGAATGCAACTGTTAGTGAGCAGAAAAACTGATGCTAAACCAGGATCACAAAACTTCCAAAAAAGCGAAATTGAAGAAAAACGACCAGCCTAAAAGAGGAGAGAAAAAGCTAGACTTGGCAGAAGCAGAAAAATCCAACTCGTGGCCAGACTTCAAAGCAGGCGGCCTCTACAGTTTCGAGCCCCGCACATGCAGGTGACTTTGCGTCCTGGCAATTGGCCATCGTTTCTTCTTCTTTGTCGGTTGAATGAGTCAAAAGAAACAAGAGTACCAGGAATGGAGCCGACTTCGTAGCTGTAGTCCCAGGTGATCTCCTGGCCCGCCTTCACCGTCTTCAGGGTGAAGAAGGCGACCCAGGGGAAGCTGGCAATCCATTCCTGCTCTCACATGGGAAGCAAAGAAAAGAAAAAGGCCCCACCGAAGGTCATGCGTGTCCACCAGGACGTTTTGGACGAAGCAGGTTGGATTGCCTAAGAGTTCCGTACGTATTTGAGGCTAGCAGCAAGAGGGAGAGCTAAATCTGGCCTACAGGAGTGGTTGAAGTAGCGCCCAATGTTGCCGTATTTCCGGGCGTCGATGACGAACGGGTTCTCAGCGCCAAAATACCTTGAAAGAGACATCAATGGGCAAGCCCAAGCACAACGCTGTAGACTGAGCCTCACTTGCTGAGTGAGAAGGTGACCTCCTTGGACGCCTTGTCCATGTCGAGGAGAGCAGGGGCAGACTGGGAAGGCTCCAGTCCGGCCGCAAACTTTGCCCTCAAGATATTCTTATCAGTTCTAATCTGACGCAAAAGCCCTGTTATGGGGGAGTTGGAATATGATTTCTAGAATTGAATTTTCTGGCCCCATAAAGCCTTTGTCCGTTTTCATGCCAATTTTCCGGGGCCAGAACACTCCCGGACTACTTTTTGGGACCGCCCAAAATTTCCTTTTCCAAAATTTTTTTGGAGGCTTATCTTGGCCGTACCGACCGATAGGGAGCTACTACGGCTACCACCATAAGTCGTGTGCGACCAAGGACTGACCCTACTACCAGGAGTAGGGCGTAGCCGGCGCAAGAACTTCAGAAAAACCCCCGGGAGTGTTCTGAACTTTCGGAAATGTCCGGGAGTGTCCTGGAGGGAATTTTCCGCAACAGTGCAAATGAAGGATACAATTTACTTCCTTTACAAGGCCTGTCCTTATAAGGACAAGATAATGGAAAAGAGGTAGAGTGGACCGCTCAATGGTTGCCTCCACGATTTCATCCTCCTCCTCGCCGGAGCGGTTGTGCAGTTTCAGGCTCTCGATGGTGTTCACCAGGTCCATGTCGGCAAAGTAGGTGTCCCCCTGAAAAGCAGGCAGCGTCAGGCAAGGACAGGGAAGGCGGAGATTGATGGGTGCAAACGTGCTCATTGCCAATCTGCTCGGCCACCTCGTCGGAGAGGATGGCGCCGGCGTAGATGCAGACGAACTGGCCGCGCGGGATGTCCGCCAGCGTTCGCACGCCCCAGCCTGTCAATCAGTTGCCCATTTACAGTCGGGTCATTTTACTGCTGCTCTTCTCATTTTGTGCTCTTGTTGTCACTGCTGCTGCTCTTTGCTGCTTTTACTGCTACTCTTGTCACTGCACAGTTATTTTACTGCTGCTCTTGGGCAAGCCTATGCTGATCAAGCTGTCTCTGTTTGCATTATTTTGTTGTCTTGAGGGTAAATGATAGAGGGACCTTTGGATTCGGTCTTGAAGAGCTGTAGAGGGACGGAGATAGGGTGTTGGACGACCCGATTGGGGCAACGGTTGCGGTCGCACTGACAGAAGGCATTGCACTCGTAGATGCCAGTCCCTATGCGCCGCAGCAGTCGTCGATGTTCGTAGCCGCTAGCCACACTTTCACCTTCTTCCTCATCCTGCATCAACTTGCATTCGACATGATCCATAAATTTGTGTCTTTTTTCAACTTTTTTGACAAATCTGCATATTTGTGACAATTTAAAAACAATTTTTTACAAAAAAATTTCGAAAAATTTTTTAAACCAATAATGGCTCTATTTGTAAATTTATGTTTTTTGAAGAAGTTTGGAGCACCTCTGTAAGGCAGCCTTCCGCGTCGGCGGTGAGTTTCTGACAGGCGCACTTGAGGGGATCAGCGCAGTTGTCTGTACACCGAGGCTGTTTCACGAGCCTCAAATGGAAGACAGCGTCCTAAAGAAAACCCTGGCAGTCGCAGCCGGAGCAGATGCTGGGGATGTCAAAGCGCTCCTCTTCCGCTACCTCCTTCGGATTGTAAGGGAATCGAGAAACCTGAAACGACAATGCCCTATATTTGCTCCTCTACACCCAAAGAGATCTCTGATTTCCTTTTTGGTGTTTTTTCCTACTTATAATTGTTTTCATTTTTGCTAAGCCAAGGCACGAAGGCCTTACGTGGTAGTCATCAATAGGCGGCGGCGGCGTCTCTTCCAGACAGTTGACGACGCTGATGGGGATCTCCTCGATGCCCTGTCCAAACCATTTCCATTTCAATCATTCGGGGGGCTTTCGCAAGGGGGACCTCGGAGTAGTCGGCCTGGTACCATTTGACGACGTCGTCGGGGTGGTGGAAGACGCTGGTGACGTCGATGCCCGCCTCGAAGGAGAAGCAGGAGACTGCCAGCCCCGAGCTCACCAGTCGCAGCCAGGCCTCCAGCTCCGACATGCTGCGCAGGCGAACTCCACAGGGCGCCACGTAGGAGATGGTCTGGAAGCATTTGTTTTCATGACTCCCATAAAGACCCACCTGCCCTGACCTCCACCCGATGGCTGGTGAGGCGTTTGCTGCGTCGGGCCCAAATGTCCTTGTGCTCCTGTTTCTCGATGCGCCAGCCCGCAAACAGCGGGTGCATCAACGGCGAAATCCCCTTCTTCTCGAAGTACTGCAATTCATCAAAAAGGGGTGAGATGGAAGAGGCTGAAGTGGAAAAGCGAGGGGTACCTTATGCAAAAGAAATTAAGTTTCAGGAGGAAAAGTTTCAAAAGTTAGTCATTCTCAAAAATCAACCAAAGTTAAAACAGTTCAAATTTCTCTTTTCAATAAGAGTTTGTCGTCGAGTTCAAATAGAGCAAGCCAGCCAACCAGACGCCCCACAGCCTCCGCATGGTCGGCCAGGGCCTGGCAGCCGTGGCGACAGTCGTGCGGCTGGAAGGCCTTGGGCAGCTGCAGGGCCAGGACGGCCGGCGGCAGCTGGGCCATGCTCCGGATCCCGAACTGGTCCACCTGCCGAATCCTGCTCAGCCGCAGGCCGCCTTCACCCACCGTCGCCTCTGCCTCTTCCGAGCTGCTCCTGGAGGGGGGCAAGTGAGCCAACCAGACGCCCCACAGCCTCCGCATGGTCGGCCAGGGCCTGGCAGCCGTGGCGACAGTCGTGCGGCTGGAAGGCCTTGGGCAGCTGCAGGGCCAGGACGGCCGGCGGCAGCTGGGCCATGCTCCGGATCCCGAACTGGTCCACCTGCCGAATCCTGCTCAGCCGCAGGCCGCCTTCACCCACCGTCGCCTCTGCCTCTTCCGAGCTGCTCCTGGAGGGGGGCAAGTGAGCCAACCAGACGCCCCACAGCCTCCGCATGGTCGGCCAGGGCCTGGCAGCCGTGGCGACAGTCGTGCGGCTGGAAGGCCTTGGGCAGCTGCAGGGCCAGGACGGCCGGCGGCAGCTGGGCCATGCTCCGGATCCCGAACTGGTCCACCTGCCGAATCCTGCTCAGCCGCAGGCCGCCTTCACCCACCGTCGCCTCTGCCTCTTCCGAGCTGCTCCTGGAGGGGGGCAAGTGAGCCAACCAGACGCCCCACAGCCTCCGCATGGTCGGCCAGGGCCTGGTAGCCGTGGCGACAGTCGTGCGGCTGGAAGGCCTTGGGCAGCTGCAGGGCCAGGACGGCCGGCGGCAGCTGGGCCATGCTCCGGATCCCGAACTGGTCCACCTGCCGAATCCTGCTCAGCCGCAGGCCGCCTTCACCCACCGTCGCCTCTGCCTCTTCCGAGCTGCTCCTGGAGGGGGGCAAGTGAGCCAACCAGACGCCCCACAGCCTCCGCATGGTCGGCCAGGGCCTGGTAGCCGTGGCGACAGTCGTGCGGCTGGAAGGCCTTGGGCAGCTGCAGGGCCAGGACGGCCGGCGGCAGCTGGGCCATGCTCCGGATCCCGAACTGGTCCACCTGCCGAATCCTGCTCAGCCGCAGGCCGCCTTCACCCACCGTCGCCTCTGCCTCTTCCGAGCTGCTCCTGGAGGGGGGCAAGTGAGCCAACCAGACGCCCCACAGCCTCCGCATGGTCGGCCAGGGCCTGGCAGCCGTGGCGACAGTCGTGCGGCTGGAAGGCCTTGGGCAGCTGCAGGGCCAGGACGGCCGGCGGCAGCTGGGCCATGCTCCGGATCCCGAACTGGTCCACCTGCCGAATCCTGCTCAGCCGCAGGCCGCCTTCACCCACCGTCGCCTCTGCCTCTTCCGAGCTGCTCCTGGAGGGGGGCAAGTGAGCCAACCAGACGCCCCACAGCCTCCGCATGGTCGGCGAGGGCCTGGCAGCCGTGGCGACAATCGTGCGGCTCGTAGGCCTTGGGCAGCTGCAGGGCCAGGACGGCCGGCGGCAGCTGGGCCATGCTCCGGATCCCGAACTGGTCCACCTGCCGACTCCCGCTCAGCCGCAGGCCGCCCTCACCCACCATCGCCTCCGCCTCTTCCGAGCTGCTCCTGGAGGGGGGCAAGTGAGCCAACCAGACGCCCCACAGCCTCCGCATGGTCGGCGAGGGCCTGGCAGCCGTGGCGACAGTCGTGCGGCTCGTAGGCCTTGGACAGCTGCAGGGCCAGGACGGCCGGCGGCAGCTGGGCCATGCTCCGGATCCCGAACTGGTCCACCTGCCGACTCCCGCTCAGCCGCAGGCCGCCCTCACCCACCATCGCCTCCGCCTCTTCCGAGCTGCTCCTGGAGGGCGGCAGGATGTTGAGGAGGAGAGGAGGAGATGGGGAAGGGAACGTGTCTGAGGTGGGCGGGCTGGTGTCGGAGGGCGGCTGGCGGGAGGCGGAGCTGGTGGACTTGCGGGCCATCTGCAGATGCGCCGGCCGAGCCTGCAGTCGCTTACCATTCAGCAAGGACTCAGAAATCCAATCGTCTGGAGTCTGAGTGCAAATTAGGAAATGGGCAACTCCTAGTTTGCACTCAGACCACAGGCGATAGGATTTCGGCAGTTCACAGTAACACATGCTTTCATTTCGAAGACTACATGGTCTTGCTTGAATTCCAAAAGGTCAAGCAAATGGAACGTTGGCCTGGCGGAGGAGCTCCTGGGTCTGCCGGCTGGCAATGGCGGCTGGAGGCGGCGGGGGACAGCGAGCTGGGGGCTGAGGCTTGCTGGGCAGTCCGGAGGGTCTGCTGCGAGGACGCCAGGACTTCCGTCGAGCCTCCACCTCCCCGATGTACGCTTTCACGTCGGCCAGCCGAGGACTGCCGCGGTGCAGCCATTCAGAGCCTTTGGCAAATGGGAGGTTTAGTTTGTAGGGGAATAGAGGAGAAATGATGAGGCAGAGAACTGGGCGGCTCGGTGGGTAGACTGAGGTGGATGAGGCTGTGGTAGACTTCCAGGATGCGGCCTGAGACAGAGGAGCAGGATTTTGGAATTGTCTTTTTTGAAGAGGAGCGGAAAAGAGAAAACCGTTGACGAAGCTGGTGGTGTTGTTGAGGCGGACAGCGAGGAGGGAGCCCGGCTTTTTGCGCTGGATCTGACAAAGAGCAATTGTGATAGGGTTGCAGAATACCGGGAGGGGGGGGGGGGGTACAAAGTCTTCGGACACCCTAAGATCAATTTTTGAAAATTTATTTCTCCAACCACAAAAACGCTAGGGAGCTGATTTTTTCACTCAATGTTCCCCAAACCTTGCTTAGTATGAAACATGAAGGATGCCAAATTTTAGCGTTTTGTCGATTAGACGCGAGAGAAAGTGAACCATGGGTCGATTGGGGTAGACCCGGAGGTAGAACTCGATGTACCTGACAATTGGAGCCTTTCTCTCTCTAGCTAAAGGCAAGGACAGGGCAAACAGGCGCATCTCCTTGCAGCGCTCCGGGATTCGCTGCCAGGACTGGTGCAGATCCTTCAGCTGGGCCAGGCAGGGGCGCAACTGCAGAGCCAGCACTCAGCTCAGAGCAAGGAGCAGGAGGGATCAAAGGCAACGGCATGGTGCGGAACGTAGGCCACCTTCCCGTCGTCGAAGAGGACCAGGTAGTGCACGCCTGTGGGCATCGTCAGCCGCTCTGCTATCGTTCCTGCCAAAGGTTTCGTTTGACAGATTGAGCTTTTAGTAGACCGTCTTCTTGGAAAACTTAGTAAAACCTAATGATTTTTATTATAGAGAACATCCAAATAATGATCTTTATTTGACTAGTTGAAAAGAAATGCACTGAAAGCCGAGCAATCGGTGGCATTTGAGCTTGCCTAGAGAGAGTGAAGTAGGGAATTGGGTGCAAGGAACCGATGTAGTGAGGTCCGGAGCGCTGGTTGGTGCGCGGCAGAAGACAGGGGGCAATGGCTCGGCTGCCGACCTCCTGGAACCAGTGGAGGGGGCGGTCGAGGGCAATGCAGTGCTCCGCCACCTCCACCCGCCCCTTCCTCCCCTCCTCCGAGCTCCAGTCCGCCGTCACCAGCTTGTCGCCTGTCAGTTGCCGTCTTTTGTGCCACGGTTTTTAGGCAATCTGGATTGCTATCTGGAAGCAAAACCGTGGATAGGATCCTTGGCCAGTCCTTGGACGACGCCGCGGACGCAGCGCTCTTCGCCGGGCAGCAGCAGCCAGACCTCAAATGTGCAGACACTTCGTTTCTTTTTGCTGAAATTATTTTGAATGATTTGAAATTAATTTTTCTTGAACTTTAATCTGTGTTGGTTTTTCGATTAAATTTTGTTTTTCACATTTCGAGTATTCCAAATTTTTAAATAGAGCTCACCAATATTGTATAGAACAAAACAAAAACAGAACCTTGTCACCGGACTGGGCCGTGGGGAGGATGTCGGGCGGCTTCCTGGTCAGCTGGACTTCGTCCACCAGCTCCACCTCCGTGTCCTGGAATTCAATTACAGTTTTCCAGCTAGTCGATAAAGGACCATCAGAAAAGGCAGGCCACATCGGCTGGCTTGGCTGGGGGCGGGCGGAACATGTGGGCATGCTCTGCTGGGATGCCCATGGACGTTGGCTCTTCCTCCTCCTCATCCTCCTTCATGTCCATGCCCTGCTCTGCCTGCAACCAGCTCCAATTCCAACAGCATGAACATTGAGTAGTTATTAGATGTTTCTGACTCATGAAAATTAAAGATTTAAGTTTTTGAAGTAAAACTATTTTAAGTGCTAGTTAGAACCATGTTAACCAGCTATTTGTTTTTTCATGAAACCTCAGCCTATTTGACAACTCAAAGGTAAGCTTTGACGAAGAGAGAGGGAAACCAGGTGACGAATGAGGTCGCCTCTTTCTAGGAGGTACTCGGCCAGCTCCTTCCGGGTGTCCTGAATGGAAGCCAGAGCCTGATCCATGGTGGCCGTTGCAGCCTCCAGACGAGTACGCATCTCCTCTTCGCTGCAATCTCCCCACTTTCACCTTCTCAGAGCTTCTAGTCTTGGACTGACCTAGTCTCCTGCTCGGCATTGTAGCGCTGAACTTCAGTCTCCAGCTCCGACATGAGCTCACGCACCTCTGCCCAGTCTTCCTCCGAGCCTCCTTCCATCTTCAATGGCCAGAAACTTCGGAGGGTAGGATTCGCCGATTAAAACCTCAGAAAAGATCGCCAAAAATTACCTCAATTTAGGAACGAGAAAAGATTGGGAGCAGAAATGAGCATGAAATACAGGGAGGGGTGACAAAATTTTCGAAATGATAATCTTGGGAATCGGCAGAAAATTAACTCTCCACTTAGAGGAATGTATTTCATTCCCAGTCCTTTTATACGAAGAATCATCAAAATGAGGCAAATAAAGACTAGAAGAGGCACCGAGAGGGTGTAGGAAGCGGCGGTGGCGTAGAGGTCGGGATTGACAAACTGGAGATAGAGAAGGCTGAGAGCCAGTTCCAGAGCGGCTGGGGACAGAAGGCCTGTCAAGTAAGTAGATGCTGGAGCAAAGAAGGGAGAGCAGGTGGATGTAGGAACCTGATTGAAGCATGAGCTGTAGGACGCTGGTGGAGCTGTCGTTGGAGATGGCGCTGCTGAGGGCTTTCAGGTTCTCCCCGTCCACCAGCAGTGCATCCATCAGCGGCTCCACCTTGAAGCCTTCGCCTGCCTTGCCTTCACCTGTACCCAATTTATATTTCTCACAAATATGCGGAGGCCTCAAATATTGAAAATATTTATAATGTGCCCATAAAGAGCATAATGTGCCCATAAAAAGCCAAAACTCTCAGCCTCGAATAGATTTCGAGTGCAGGTGAGGCAAATGAGAGCTGAGCCATCGTGGGAATCATTAAAAACAACTTGTAGCCGCTCTTCAGGATGGCATAATGATTGAAGAGAAGGTAGGCAAAGAGAGGAGCATACATCGCCAAAGCTCGTCCAAGAGGCAGGCAGCAGCAGCCCTCAGCGGCTCCTCCAGGGCCTGGAACTGACTGGTGGCCGCAATGCGACGCACGCTCCCGCTCTCCAGGTACGCTTTCACTGCGGCCTTGCTCAGAGCCGTTCGCGGTCCAATCGCCACCTTCAAGCTCGCCCACCGTCAGAAAAATCTGCCCCAATCTGACTGGAGGGGGGAGACTGAACCGGCTCCTCGTAGACGGTCTGGAACCAGTTGTCGCTCCCGCCCATGCTCTTGGCGATCTGGTAGAGCTTGCGGAGGTCCTCCGGTGAGCTCATGCTTAGGTACTAGGATACTCTGGCACCGTTCAGATGCAAAGGCGGCAGAGGATGTGAAAGGCGGTGGCGGAGGCTGTCGGGAAAAGTGCGCAGTTGTTAGTGCCAGTTTCCAGGCTACGGTGGTGCGATGGGTTTGCGCTTTTAGGGCACATGAGGGGTTGTGCTGGTAGCACGACAATTACCTCCCAGGACAATTCCCTCCCGACAATTCCCTCCCGTCTATTCCCTCCTGACAATTCCCTCCCGACCATTCCCTCCCGACTATTCCCTCCCAGACTATTCCCTCCCAAGATAATTCCCTCCCGACTATTCCCTCCCAGACTATTCCCTCCCAAGATAATTCCCTCCCGACAATTCCCTCCCAAATTACTAGGACTAAAAATGGTCATGGTGGTTCCAGGTTTTGAATGAAATAAATCAAATTTTGAGGCTACGGAGTAGAAGTAGGAAAGAAACCTGAAAAGACTGGTGGATATGGAGACAGCAGACCTCTAGGATCGGAGAATGCATGAGATGGTGGGTGGCTTGTTCTGCTGTACATACCACCTACCAGGGTGACAGCACTGAGCGGTTAGACTGGACACACCCAAGGCCGAATTTTTTATTTTAACTGGAAAGTCAAACTTCTAATTGAATGGTACCGGATGGTTCTAATTTTTCAACCTTTTGTTCCCCAATTGAGCATGAGTGGACTTGTTTACACGGTAAAGTGCTGATGATACAATCATGATATGACATCCTTGCAAGTTGAAATCATGCAAACATCCTGTTTAATATGGGAAATAATTGTCAGGATGGAAAAGAACTGTCAGGATGGAAATATTGGGGCGGACTCGTTTCAGTTGACTCATTCCCTTTCAATTGTCTCAATTGTTTGTTGTTTGTCAATTGTTTGGCATGTGTCGTTTTTCAATCTCTCAATTGTTTGGCATGTGCTGTTTTGATAAATATGAGGTATGTGTGAAAAATGATTCTTTTTTAGTCACAGTAATTTGGGAGGGAATTGTCGGGAGGGAATTATCTTGGGAGGGAATAGTCTGGGAGGGAATAGTCGGGAGGGAATTGTCGGGAGGGAATATACGGGAGGGAATTGTCGGGAGGGAATTGTCCTGGGAGGGAATTGTCATAGAACCGTTGTGCTGTGTACGCTGGGGTCAGACTTGAGGCGCTAGCTTGAAGCCTTTCTGAACATAGTTCATAGTTGGGCGGAAGAATCGATATAGCAGACAATAAACTGAAGCGGAATCGTTGAAAAATCGTCATTGTAGTTTCGCAGCTGCCAGAAAATTTAAACATTCCAAACAAGGATATGAAGTTGGTGAAAAATACGAATGCATATGGATCAGCTTAGCACGTCAAATCTTTCCCATAAACTGTCAGCCAAACCTTGTTGCTTCTAAAGTAGTTCGTCCAGAGTACCTCTGTTTAAAGTAGTACCTAGCCAGAGGTGTCTTGGCATTCTAGCATCAAAAAAGTCAGTGACGAGGAAGCATTCCCAAAATTGGGAAATTGAGAGATTTCTATTTCAAAGTTCTCTTCTTGAAAAGCAGGCATTCGAAAATGTTCTGCATGTAGGTTGTTATGTTCTGCAGTTGGAGTTGGATAATAAGGTGAAAACGAAATCATGATATTTATTTCACTGGCCATACCGCATAGCTGTCGAAGGTGCCAGTGTCCCGAACTGAAGAGATAGCTGATCACAGCTTGGAAATTTTCGAAATGACCAAAATGTTCAAAATTTTTGAAAAACAAGTATATGGCGCAAAGCGCAATAGGTGACCGCGGAGCACACCACCTCCCAGCTTACAATATGAATGCATGGAATTTCGTCACTCCAAAGGGCAAGTCTGTGGTTTCTCAATTATTTTCGAAAGTAAGCACAGAATTGGAATCGTTATGTATGAATTGTGAATCAAAAAACCAAAGTCCTCTGTTCAATTCTTAGCCGTTCAGCTGTTACTGATTATTGATGCCATTACCATGTGTGAAAGTTTGTCACTCAAGAGGGTAAGTCTGTGGTTTCTCAACCATTTTCGAAAGTAAGTACAGATTTGGAATCGCTATATACAACTTGTGAACAAAAAAACTCAAGTCCTCTGTTCAATTCTTAGCCGTTCAGATGTTACTGATTATTGATGACATGGCCATGCATGAAAGTTTGTCACTCAAGAAAGTAAGTCTGTGGTTTCTCAACCATTTTCAAAAGTAAGCACAGATTTGGAATCGCTATATACGACTTGTGAACAAAAAAACTCAAGTCTTCCGTGCAATTCTCAAGATTACAGGAGCTACAGCACAAAAACGGTATATTGCAATTTTCAAGCCTTTCTACCCAAAAAAGTAATGTTTCAAATGCTCAGATTCCGGTTCCACCCCTCGTGATCTTCCTAAAATAGCATTACCTTTCAGGAAAAAAAAAGTTTGTCCCAATCCGTTGAGAATTCGGTGAGGACCAGCATTTCCAGAAATACATACATATATATATACTAGTAATATGGGTCAGTGGCCACGCTTCGCGCGGCCACCCTTCTCATTTCTTTAATTTTTCCTATTCTTTCCACCCTTATCATTTATTTATTTTTATTGCTCTACATTATTGCTGCACATAAGAAAGATTACTTAACAATATTGTTCAATATCATAAATTAATATTTGCTCAGAAGTATTTAACTTTAGTTTAGCAGAGTAAACATCAATAATCGAGGAGCTCAACAATGCAGACAAAAGCTTTCAAAGCAGTCAGCGCTGCTTTATTCTAACTATGCAGCCATTCTTACTAATGAATGCCTTGAAACATCAGCACCCTGAGTAGAGCTCAAATCGCGAAAATTGACTTCACTCAATGCGTTTTTTTAATAAAATAATTGGGAAAAGTTGAAGAAGTAAATGAAAGGTCTTAAACAGAATTAGTTTGCCTTGAATTGAAAAAAAAGTCCGACAAGAAAAGTCAAAAATTGAATGAGCTAGAGCAAATTAAAGTTAAAAAAGACCTAAAAATGGCAAAAATTGAAACGTTTTCACTCATAATTTATTATTAAGGAAAAACTGCGAGGACTTCCCTACATATGTTAAAGAACCCACTGAGATCTATCCAAAAAGCTATCATGTGCCACGATTTGATTAGAAACCATATGGCGCCAAGGCCATCCCCAAAATGGCATCACCCGTATTATATAAGACTAGGTTGAGCTTCGCCGTCGCCTACGGCGACTCGAATGAACCAGCTAGAGAAAGGAAAAAACACAATTACTAAAATTTAATTGAAAACAAATATTTGAGCCTAAATAGGCCCACCCTAAAAGAATTGGGTGAGCCTAAATAGGCCTGTAAAAGCATCTGGCATCCACCGCCCTACATGGGAGGATTGGTTGAGCCTAAATAGGCCTGTAAAAGCATCTGGCATCCACCGCCCTACATGGGAGGATTGGGTGAGCCTAAATAGGGCTGTAAAAGCATCTGGAATCCACCGCCCTACATGGGAGGATTGGGTGAGCCTAAATAGGCCTGTAAAAGCATCTGGCATCCACCGCCCTACATGGGAGGATTGGTTGAGCCTAAATAGGCCTGTAAAAGCATCTGGCATCCACCGCCCTACATGGGAGGATTGGTTGAGCCTAAATAGGCCTGTAAAAGCATCTGGCATCCACCGCCCTACATGGGAGGATTGGGTGAGCCTAAATAGGCCTGTATAAGCATCTGGCATCCACTGCCCAACATGGGAGGAATGGGTGAGCCTAAATAGGCCTGTAAAAGCATCTGGCATCCACCGCCCTACATGAGAGGATTGGTTGAGCCTAAATAGGCCTGTAAAAGCATCTGGCATCCACCGCCCTACATGGGAGGATTGGTTTAGCCTAAATAGGCCAGTAAAAGCATCTGGCATCCACCGCCCTACATGGGAGGATTGGGTGAGCCTAAATAGGCCTGTAAAAGCATCTGGCATCCACCGCCCTACATGGGAGGATTGGTTTAGCCTAAATAGGCCAGTAAAAGCATCTGGCATCCACCGCCCTACATGGGAGGATTGGGTGAGCCTAAATAGGCCTGTAAAAGCATCTGGCATCCACCGCCCTACATGGGAGGATTGGGTGAGCCTAAATAAGCCTGTAAAAGCATCTGGCATCCACCGCCCTACATGGGAGGATTGGGTGAACCTAAATAGGCCTGTAAAAGCATCTGGCATCCACCGCCCTACATGGGAGGATTGGTTGAGCCTAAATAGGCCTGTAAAAGCATATGGCATCCACCGCCCTACATGGGAGGATTGGGTGAGCCTAAATAAGCCTGTAAAAGCATCTGGCATCCACCGCCCTACATGGGAGGATTGGGTGAACCTAAATAGGCCTGTAAAAGCATCTGGCATCCACCGCCCTACATGGGAGGATTGGGTGAGCCTAAATAGGCCTGTAAAAGCATCTGGCATCCACCGCCCTACATGGGAGGATTGGGTGAGCCTAAATAGGCCTGTAAAAGCATCTGGCATCCACCGCCCTACATGGGAGGATTGGGTGAGCCTAAATAAGCCTGTAAAAGCATCTGGCATCCACCGCCCTACATGGGAGGATTGGGTGAACCTAAATAGGCCTGTAAAAGCATCTGGCATCCACCGCCCTACATGGGAGGATTGGTTGAGCCTAAATAGGCCTGTAAAAGCATATGGCATCCACCGCCCTACATGGGAGGATTGGGTGAGCCTAAATAAGCCTGTAAAAGCGTCTGGCATCCACCGCCCTACATGGGAGGATTGGGTGAACCTAAATAGGCCTGTAAAAGCATCTGGCATCCACCGCCCTACATGGGAGGATTGGGTGAGCCTAAATAAGCCTGTAAAAGCATCTGGCATCCACCGCCCTACATGGGAGGATTGGGTGAACCTAAATAGGCCTGTAAAAGCATCTGGCATCCACCACCCCACATGGGAGGATAGGTTGGGTTGGGAGGAGAGAGTTATTTATTTTGATGACAATGTTTGTACCAAAAATATTTTAGGGCAATAAATGAACTCAATTATCATTGGGGGATATTTAACAAAATAACAAAAAAATAACAAAATTATGCTGATACTGCCGCATAAGGGCATTTAATACAATTTGTATTTATTAAAAAGCCACCAGAAAACATTATATTGGGGGTTTAAAACGGTGTGCATACTTGTGCGTGGTCCAGAAACTGGCGAAAGTGGACATTTTTTGTGATTTTTGGAGGTTTTCCAATATTTCAAACTTTTACTGCATCAGTGAGACTGTGACCCCGATTTTTGAAATCTATCCACCAAAATTGACCCAAAACCATAAAAAATTAGTCAAATTTAATAAAAAAAATTTTCAGTTACCCCATTAAAAAATCGAAAAAAATTATATAAAGGTCTTTGGCAACACAATTAAAATTTGATAACAGGGATTAATTTGCAGAAAAGGAGGCAAAAGAATGGGGGTGGCCACAAGGTTTAAAGGGGCAAGATGGTGGGATGGCAAATGGTTGGGTGGGATGTCAAATGAAGGCAAATGGTTGGGATTATAGGAATTGCATCTGGGCTGCGTGGGTCCCGCTGCGTGGGTGCATCTGGGACCCCGATTTTTGAAATTGATGCACCAAAATGGATGCCTGACCATTTGTTTGTTTATATATTATCTATTTTAGACTATTTGTTGAGACGATGACTGATAAAATTAAATTGTTTTTTGATGGTTTGTGGTGGTAAAGTTTTTGGTGTGACATTTAAAATTTGATAACAAGGATTTGTAGATATTAGCAATGTATTTGTAGAAATAGAGGCCAACGAATGGGGGAGGCGACAAGGTGCAAATGGCTGGGGGGGGGGGGGGCAATCTGATGATTGAAGAAGGCAAAGTGGCAAAAGGATTGGAGAAATTGTATTTTGGCTGCATGGGTCCCGCTACACAGGTGCTTAGCTCTTTTCATGCATTAGCCTATTTTTAATTTTGGGAGAATTGGGCTGCATGGTTCCCGCTACACGGGTGCTCAGCTTTTTTCATGCATCAGCCTCTTTTTTGGTCATTTGACTCTTTTGATAACCCACCCCGCCCAGTGGCCAAATTACAGCCACACCAAGTGAACAGAACACCTGGCTGTCCTCAAGGGACTTCAAAGATTAGGCACCCAACCCGAGTGGGGTTAAGTTGCCAAAGAGGTTCGAGGCTTATTTGTTTGGGAATATTTATGTGTAATGGCTAAAACTTCACTTCAATGAGTAGCTTCCCAAAACTGCGCAGTTGCAAAACATTGAAAAAAGTCACATTTTTGATGTTTTAAGCATGTTCCCATGATCGGTGCAAGCCCTTCCCCTCAAAATCGTGTTCTTTGACCCCATTTTACCCAAAAACATTTTCACCTGCTCACAGGAAGCTTCCCTCATGGTGCGCGAAATGCTCACTCACAGGACAGGCTCCTCTATTATATATATGGACTAGGTTGGGAGAGGCCTGCGGCGCACATCATAAATTTCGCTTATTGATTTGTGTATTTTTGTTGATTTATAGTTCAAAATCAATTAAAATTGCCATATTGAATTTTCTGTTTCTCTTTTGATATCTTGTTTATTTTTTTAATTTTTTTATCATGGTAAATTTCTGTTGCTTAATTCTTCTTTTTGCAAATTAATATTTTCACGTTACTCTGAATATTATTTATTCTGAACTTGTATTCTTTCTTATTAATCTTCTATGCTATTTTATTTCATGTCTGTTATTAATTGTTCTAAATTTAATCTCTTTTATTTTTATTTCCGCTATAGGTTAGGTCAAAGTTTGTGCGATGTTTGCTCTTTGTTGAGCTAATTAGTTTTTCTTTTTATTCAAATTTATTTCAAAGTGAATTCAAATTTGCAACTGAGAATTTGTTCAAATGTTTATTTAGTTTTCACTTTTATTATTTTCCATTCCCTTCGATTAATATATTCTAACTATCTTATGTTGCAATTTTCTATTGCATTAACTCTTTCGTTTCTTGCGAATCATTTTCATTTTATCTATTTTTGGTTTTATGCCCTTGCTGTATATTGATATTTTTTTGCACTTTTTTATGATTCTTAAATTTACATTTTAATATGATTTATGAAAAAATCAAAGTATTAGTATATTTTGAGCTATACCATTATTTGATTTCATTTTCTTTTCATTTTATCTATTTTTGGTTTTATGCCCTTGCTGTATATTGATATTTTTTGCACTTTTTAATGATTCTTAAACTTACATTTTAATATGATTTATGAAAAAAATCAAAGAATTAGTATATTTTGAGCTATACCATTATTTGACATTTTATTTCGCTTTCTTCAATTCCACTTCATTCAATGGATTTTTTTAATGCAATATTTAGCAAGCAAACGCCAAGGAGACTAAGATAAGTGCATGATGGCGATACCTTTTGGTCTAGGCTGCATGTGTCTGCCTACACGGGTGCTCAGCCTTTTTCAGGCAGTAGCCTCTTTTTTGATCTACCGACTGCTTTTGCAACTCCCAACCAGCAACCAAAATTTAAAAACCACACCAAATGAATGCAATTCGCCAACAGAAGGCGAAGGAAAAGCTAATTCTTAAATAATTTTAACAATTCCAATGGTATTTTGCATATAAAATAAGTGTCTATTGAATGCAATAAAAAATAATACGAAATTTAAAGCCAATTGAAATTTGGGCTGCATGGGTCCCGCTACACGGGTGCTCAGCTTTTTTCATGCATTAGCCTTTTTTGTGGTCTTATGACTCTTTTAGCAAACACCTGGCTGTCCTCGAGGGACTCAAAGATTAGGCACCGAACCTAAGAGAGGTAAGGCTGCCCGAGATGGACACTGGTTAGTCAATTTGGAAAA
The DNA here is from genome assembly GCA_030248095.1 of Ptycholaimellus sp. GST1_10. Taxonomy (NCBI): domain Eukaryota; kingdom Metazoa; phylum Nematoda; class Chromadorea; order Chromadorida; family Chromadoridae; genus Ptycholaimellus; species Ptycholaimellus sp. GST1_10. Next base: position 42,930 of record JASANA010001336.1, on the reverse strand, counting down.
TTATCTTTAAGGAGTGCAATATCACCCGATTGGATAGCTTTCCAAAACTGCGCAGATGGAAAACATTGAAAAAACTCACATTTTCAACGTTTTAAGCACATTCCCGTGATCGGAGCAAGCTGCCAAAAACATATTCTTGTTCAGCGCCCCCGATTTACCCAAAAATGTTCTCACTTCCCATGCAGCTGCTGAATTGGGCTTGCGCGAAGTTATCTCGTAACGGACAAGGCTTAGCATTCATATTCTGGACTAGGTTGGGAGGGCCTGCGGCGCACATCATAATTTTCGTTTATTGATTAGTGTATTTTTCTTGATTTATATTTTGAATTTATGTATTTTGAATATTTTGAATTTTGAATTCGAATTTATATATTTTGAATTTTGAATTCGATTTAACTTTTGGCCTGCAGTGCACATCATATTAATTTTCAGTAGTTGCTTAGACTGATTTAAGTAAGATTATTTTTTAAATCTTTTTGGAAATCCCAAGTGGTAGCCTGTGGTCCAATTGCAATCTGCTTACGCCATTTCATTGTAATTTAATTGGTTCAATAATCTTGTTGTAATTTTAGAGCCTACTAAATTATCGTTATTTATTTAGATTTTTAATTTTTAATTTTTCTCAAACGCAATCGTTATAGAGCAATCGGTTTGAGCAGCTTATTAAATGGTTTCAAAAATTAAGTAAATTTTAACTCATATTTATTCAACTCTTTCAAATCATTCATATTTATATCCCTTTTCCAGCTAATCTATGCTTGCAATGGTTGATTATAAAGAAAACGATTAATTAAAAAATAACTGAAATGAATACAATTAATCCACTAAATCTCCAAAGCAAATTAATTTTGATTAAATTGATGATTTGATTTGATTTTTTTATTGCGAAATCAATGCTTTGCACAGAAAACTGCAGTGAGATTTTCACTGAAGCCATATGCATGAAATTCAGCTGGATTCAATTGCTGACCCTTCCAATATTCAGCAATTGAAAGAATCTTCACAATCCAGCTTCACATTCTTTCAGATGCCTCAAATGTGCAAATAATTTTTTAGCAATTCGTTTTAGAGTGGTTTATTCATCGATGGTATTTATATATGTTCAGAATTTATGTGTGCATTTCCCGTTTTTTTGCATTCATAAGCTTTCTGTTTTCTTTTTTATTGTTGCTTGGTTCTGTCTTTTTCTTTTGTTAACTTTGTCCTCATTTTATTGCATCTATTTAGTTTTCATTTTTTATCCGATATTTATTTTAGTTTTTCGATTTTGTATTTGTCTCAGTCAAATTTCAGTGTTGTTTTGATTTGCATTTAGGGATGCTTTCTCTTCCATCGTGAGTGCAGACCTTTTTAAAGAGTGCTCCTTTTAGCTATTCAATGATCTTTTGTGTTATATAATTCAATCGAAATCAATCAGTTATTATATATCCAGAATGCCCCTTTGATCTGCTAAAATAGCATGGAAATGGATTGAAGCAAATATCAAAAAGCACAGTTTAGGTTTTTTATGACATATTATATTGGTTACGGTTTAGCAGTGAAATTAAATAAGAAGTAAATAGTTAATTAGGAAGTTAAGAATGGTTGGGCTGCATGGGACCCGCTACACGGGTGCTCAGCTATTTTCATGCATTACCCCGAACCCACCCTTTGGCTAAATTACAGCCACACCAAGTGAAAGTAACACCTGGCTGTCCTCAAGGGACATCAAAAAGAAGACACCAAACACAAGAAATGTTCGGTTGCCCTCGGAGAAATGCTGATTCCTGTGGTCTTCTAATCATCCTTGTACAATTTATGAAATCGCAGCTCAACAGGTACAGTTGCAAACTGCGCAGATTTATAATGCCCGAAAAATGACCTAAAATCGAACAAATTTGCCATTTTCGAGGTATAATCATAATTTTTGCAACCTGGGGGAGTTGTGATTGAGTTTTGGCAGCCCTGAATTACCCTAAAAGCACCAATAAAATGCCAAAAAGGCAGAATTGGGACTGCGCCGCGTGCCTTCGTTACAGACAAGGCCTAGCGTTCATATACTGGATATTGGGCTGGCGCGAACGGAGCGTTAGTGGAGTGTCAGCGCCCAGCCCCTCTTTTCGACCCAGGTGTACGTTTTAGGGGTTATTGCTAGATCTTAAAATTGATAAGGATTTTGTACTTCACAGAAACGTCCATTCGTTCTGATTCTTTTTGCATTGGAAAGAGCATCATCAAATTGACCAAAACTCGCGAGATTTTGCCCAAAAACGGCAGAACACAAGAGAAAATTACTCAAAACCATTTGTCCGAACTCCTTCTTCTTCTCCTTCTCCTTCTTCTTCTCCGCATCTATTCAATGGACGATAGTAGGTATTCATTTCTTCCCCCCCCCCTCCCCGGGTCCTTGGGCCTCATCATGTATTGGCCTGGCGCGAGGGAGTGCAGCGACCGTCAGCGCCCAGGCCCTCTTTTCGACCCAGATGTCATAATTGAGGGTCAATGCTAGATCTTAAATTTGATAAGGTTCCAGCTGCCGCTATGAGCAACCAATCCTTCTAATTCTTGTTGCATTGGAAAGAGCATGCACGAATTAGTTGAAACTCGCGAGAAAAGCCTCAAATTCTAAGTATTTTGTGGAGAAAATCAAAGAACAAGTTGCCGTCCGAACTCCTGCTGCCCTGCTGCCCTGCTGCCCTGCTGCTGCTGCTTCGCATCTGCTAATGAACGAGAGTAGGTATTCATTTCATCCCCCCACCCTTTCCCCTCGTCCTTTGTCCTCATGTTGTATCTATTACTTATTTATAAACCTTCAGTTGACTACTTTGCCATATGCGCCAGTGGTGTAGTGGTGCAAGCGGTTGGCTGCTGGACAGTAACTGGTGGGTTCGAAACCATGTTCAGCATACATTTTTTTTCTAAAATTTAAAGTTGAGGAAATTACTGGTACTATCGGCAAGCCAAAAGTAAAGCTCTTTTCTCCCAAAAATAGATTGCCCCATGTGTAAAGCTAAAGAAATTTCCCAAAAATATTTGTTTGCCAAAAATTTTGCTTTGTTTTTATTTTCAAAACTTTCTTCATTTTAATTTTATTTCACTAATTTATTTATTTTTTTGTTTTGTTTATTTATGTGATAAAATTTAAATATAAACAACAATAAAAATAAAGGACATAAATTGACATAATTTAATTTTTATATATTTAAAGTTGAGGAAATATCTGGTACCATCGGCAAGCCGAAAGTAAAGCTCTTTTCTCCCAAAATTCGATTGCCCCGAGTATAAAGCTAAAGAAATTTTCCTACTACTAATGGAATCTGCTGTGTCATCTGTATTTTGTTTGAGCGCGCATGAAAAGAGTCCTGGAACTGCATGCAAAAACAAAATGCAAATGCCCCACAAGCAGATTCCATTAGTAGTAGGAAAATTTCTTTAGCTTTATACTCGGGGCAATCGAATTTTGGGAGAAAAGAGCTTTACTTTCGGCTTGCCGATGGTACCAGATATTTTATTATTGATAAATCTGAAGTTAAGCTAAGGTGACATATGCACCAGTGGTGTAGTGGTTTAAAGGGAGGGTATCAGAAATGACGGTGGCACCAATTTCACTGAGACTTATTTGGAAGGTAGTTGGTTGCCAGTGTATCTTGCAAAGCATGTTAGCTACACCTAAAACAGCTCTTGTTTTCAGATAGAGCGTTGCTAAATAGCCCTTTTTAAAACCTAAATATTGTTTGTAAAATGATCAAACTGAATGAGGCTCATATTAGCAATTAGTAAATTATGCGAAACATAAAGTGCTTGAGTAGAAACGCAAGGTTTCCGACAAGAAGAATCTTGATAGATTTTAAGCTTTATTGGATGTTGAAGAGCCAAATAGAGACAAATGATGTTTAATAGCATGGCAACTATTGTTTCAATGGTGCAATGTGACGGAATATAATTTTTGGCAAGTACCAGAAAATTTATTTAGCTCCATTTTGACACTTGAATCAATCAAACTAACTGATTCGAATTAAAGGTACAAGTGAAGTTATTGAAACATTGCCTATCTGAGTAAGTCAAAATGTAGGGACCAGGTACATTTTGGGCTGCTCGCAAAATGTCGCATCGAATTTCCATACTTTTTTTGATCAAACGTTTAGATTTTGATCATATTTAGCCATTTTTGTTGGGGCGAAATGGGGGAAGATCATCTGATTTTTTGACGATTTTTTTTATTACTAAAATTCGATTCTCCTATGCTTCAACACATGAAACTTTGAGATTTTTTTAATCAAAATTTTAACACCAACATGAAAAAACCAAATATGCTTGCAAGCTTACTTTACCTAGCTCAGCTCATAAAAAAAAACTAGGTCCGATCTGAGGTGGGTGACATTTCTGATACTCTCCCTTTAAGCGATTGTACAGCTGGGCGAAACTGGCAGGTTCGAATCCTTAATAAGAATTTATTTTTATTTTTGTGTATTTAAATACTAAAAGTAGAGGAAATATCTGGTACCATCGGCAAGCCAAAAATAAGTCTCTTTTCTCCCAAAATTGAAAATGGCCCGAGTCAAAAGTCAAAGAAATAAAACTTCTACTACTGGAATCTGCTGCGTCATCTGCATTTTGTTTTTGGGCGCGCATGGAAAGAGCCTCTGAACTGCACGCCAAAAACAAAATGCAACTGTCAAGCAGCAGATTCCAGTAGTAGAAGTTTTATTTCTTTGACTTTTGACTCGGGCCATTTTCAATTTTGGGAGAAAAGAGACTTATTTTTGGCTTGCCGATGGTACCAGATATATATATATATATATATATATATGAGGACAAAAGTTGAGTAACCTCTATAGACCGCGGAGCGGCCCGTCGGGCCGCTCCGCGGTCAAAAATTCCCTAATGTGATCATTGACTGCTTATTCAAAGCCAGCGGTCAGCCATAGGCAAACATCGCCACAGATAATTTCGGCGGCACTGTCATCATTAATCTTTGTATTGTGTTAAGCATGCCATCTGTAATGAGTTTAAAATTAATGGTTTTTAGGGTATTCAAAATCATGCCCCTTTCAGTGGGCGTTGAAGCAAAGATTTTGTTCATCCTGCGTCACATGCGTCTACACACGCGATGCTAGCTAATCGGCTGGAATCTTTAGCAGCCATTTAGTCGCCCAAAAGTCACAAGGCTCATAAAGCTATATCTGGTACCATCGGCAGGCCAAATGTGGGACTCTTTTCTCCAAATTTTGCAATTGCCTCGAGCAAAAAGTCAAGGAAATACATCTACTACTAGTGGAATCTGCTGCTTGGACAGTTGCATTTTGTTTTTGGCGCGCAGTTCAGTGTCTCTTTCCATGCGCGCCCAAAAACAAAATGCAGATGACGCAGCAGATTCCACTAGTAGTAGATGTATTTCCTTGACTTTTTGCTCGAGGCAATTGCAAAATTTGGAGAAAAGAGTCCCACATTTGGCCTGCCGATGGTACCAGATATTTCTTCCACTTTTAATATATTATAAAATGTATAAATACGAATTTTATATTGTTGGTTATATTTTAATAAGGTAGGGCAGGAGAAGGCGTCGCTCCAATGGCTAGCCGAATGAGCTCCTACTGGCTGCTGCTCATTGTCCTGGCAATGGCAGCAGACTGCCGGCCTTACACCAAGATGCAGCTCATGCAGGGGTATTCCGGGAGTTGGGGCTGCCTGTTTCTAGAGGTTTTTTCCGGTTTTTTCGTTCTACGAAAGGTAAGAGATGAGTCTGATGCTCGGCTAAGGCGGCTTTTACAGCCCAGCTCGGCTAAAATTTATTGAGTTGCTGTGAGCTTTAGAATAGTTGAATTTCGTTCATACTTTCAGGAAACCTAGCCCTAAATCCTGGCTCTGTCAAAATTTATTGAGTTGCTGTGAGCTTTAGAATAGTTGAATTTCGTTCATACTTTCAGGAAACCTAGCCCTAAATCCTGGCTCTGTCAAAATTTATTGAGTTGCTGTGAGCTTTAGAATAGTTGAATTTCGTTCATACTTTCAGGAAACCTAGCCCTAAATCTCTAGTTTATGCCCTGAAAAGCAGAGCATATCAAATGCAAATTCAGGAATTTTATGATAGATTGAGTGAAGAAAGCTAGAAAAATTGTGATTTAAGAAAAAATCTAACCATGTTCAAAGAACATGCAAAGCCCAACAGTTAGCTGGATAGTTTGCTTTCACCTTTAGTTTCCTAAATCAATAGAGGAAACAATTTTATACTTTGTGTTTTAAGATGAGCTTTTAAAGCATTATATTAGGCAAGTTATGGCCAAAAATGTTTAGGAGACTCAGGTTTAGCAAAGGCCGCAGCTGGTTTGATAGCTATGATCCTTTTACATTTTTGTCCATAACTAGCCTCAAACTGAACCCATAAAAATTTTAAAGACATTTTCGGGACCATTAGTATTTGCTCTTTCTAAATAATATAGTTTTACTGTACAACTATATAATTTTTGGTTCGAAAATTTGACAGGTTTGAAAAAATTAAATTTTTATTTTTTTAAATTTTTGTTATCATTGGCAAAAATCAGCCCAAAGTATGATAGTGACATTGAAACTTTTCCCAGAAATGAAAAATATGGACATTTTTACCCCTGGAACAGCCCTGATAAGTTTGGTTTAGGGGAGTCCACAGACATTTATTTCGCCATTTTCATATGCTTTCAATTAACTTGGTGCATTTTTAAACAGCAAATTTTCTAGCTCTATTCACTCAATCAATCATAAAATGCCTCAATTCGCAATTGATAAGTTCTGCTTTTCTTTACATAAATTAGAGACTTAGGGCAAGTTTTCCTGAAAGTATGAACGAATTTCAACTATTTTGAAGCTCACAGCAACTCAATACATTTTGACAAATTTTAGCCGAGCCGGGCTGTAAAGTGGGAGTGACGCTGGAGTCTGAACAGCTGCGAAAATGTCGGAAATCGGCAACTGAAAAGATTCCAAGCAAGGCCTCAAATGCTTGATTAAAGCTTGTGCCTAAAATTCAACACAACCAATTTGCATACCCTGTAACCTAGATACTTCAGTACCTTGATACTTCAGTACTTTGATACTTGAGTAATTTGATACTTCAGTACCTTGTATGCCAGGCTAGAGTCCTGGCGAGGGGCAACTAGAGTCCTGGCGAGGGGCAACTGCCCCGCCTGCCCCGCCTGCCCCTTATTACCTCATAGTTGACGAGAACATAGAGCCTGTCCAGTCCCGAACTGGCTTTCGTCTAAAAGTGGCCGGCTTTGCCGCCCAACTACTTCAGCTCCGAGGACAAGCTTCACAATCGCTAGGAGGTGTGTTTGGGTGACCCCAGACGCGCCGTCCTCTTGCGGTGGGCTGTTCTTTGCGAGTTTCGAGTCTCTGGTGGTGGCGTGATTTGAGGCCAGGCTGGAGTCCTTCGCCTTCGCCCTCAGTCAGCTCTTCGCCCATCCCTGCTGCTTCACCGGGCAGCATCTCAAGTGTACCTAGGTCCCTGTCAGGCTCGCGCTTGACACACCTCTCTCTCTTTGGTTCCTGCCCCTCTCTTTGCTCCCTCCTTCTGCCTTCTGGCCTGCAGCTCAATGGCGCTGGTGACAGGGCCGGACTCTCCGGCGTGCTCGAGGAAGTGCTCCGCAGTGGTGCACACGGAGGAGCGGGTGATCTGCGACGGTTGCCAGGAGGCCTACTGCCTGGACAGCCTCAACGTCCTCTTCCAGCCCCATGGCTCCGCGACGGTGGAGGCCTGGCTCAGCCTGCACGACCGCATCGTTGCCAAGGACCCCGCAGCCCTCGCCTTCACCTTCACCTGCGCCGCCTGCTACGAGGGTCGGCATCTCTCTCCTTCCAGCTTCACGGACCAGCTAGTCCTAGCCTCTCTCTTGCCTCCAACAAAAGGCCGCCTGGGGACGGACAAGCATCCGCTCACCTACACCTACGTGGGGCCCAAGCAGCGGGCGAAGTCAACGGCGGCCACGACAACAATGGCAGCCCCGACAACGATGGCGGCCCCAACAATGATGGCAGCCCCGTCGACGACGGCAGCGCCATGGATGGCTCCGGCCACGATGGCTCTCTTTCCCCCCATCACGGCACCAACAACGACTACGGCAGCGTTTGGAGCTCCTCTCTTTTCAGTCCCAGCTCAGCCAGCCTCCAGCCTGGACCCGGCCTTGACAGCGCTCTTGGCGGGCCTGGTGGAGCAGGGGTGACAGGCCCAGGCAGCAGCGGAACGGGAATGGCAGGAGCGAGCAGAGGAGCGGAGGGCTGTGGACAAGCAGATGGCGGACCTCATCGCGAGTCTGCGAGTGGCGGGCCTGCCGGTACTGACGGCGGCCACGCCAGGGACAGGGGCGGCCAGGACGCCCACCAGCCTCCCCAAGCTCACCCACGAGATCAAGGCCTTCGACAGCTCCGACGTCTCCGACTACCCGGACTTCCGCTCCTGGGTTAAGCACCGCCTGGAACAGAACGGGAACCTGGCGGAGAGCGACCAGGTGGTCCACCTGCTCAACCAGCTGGACGGGGCTGCAAAGACGAAGATCAAGCATCTGGACCCCTTCACCCCCGGCAGCTTCCAAGAGTGCCTTCGCCTTCTCGACCTCAACTACGACTGCAAGGACACGATGAAGCGGGCGCTGTTCAAGAGCCTGCTGGACCTGGTCACGGTGGGCGACGGGGACTCCGCGGGCCTGGAGGGCCTCAAGGACGGCCTCTCCGTCATTGCTAGCTGGCTCAAGGCTCTCGGCGTCAGCGACGACGCCCTGGACACCCACACCTTCGGGCTGCTGGACAAGGCTCCACCGGAGCTAGTCCGCCAGCTGCACCTGGAGCGGAACCGTCAAGGAAAGCCCCTCACACCCACCTTCAAGGAGTTCCTGGAGGCCCTCGCGGCCGAGTGTTGCCTGCAGGCCGCTCGGGCCAGCGAGGAGGCAGGGCTAGGAGCTGGCTTCTCAGCCTCTCTCTTCACCGGAGCTTCAGCGGGGGGCGGACGAGGTCAGCGGTCAGCAAGCGGCACTCAGCAAGGTCAGCGGAACCAGTGTCCTTTCCAGGCCCCCGCTCAGCAGGGCCCCTCCAGCCACTGGGAGCGCCAGCAGCCTAAGGAGCAGTCCAAGGAGAGGGAGCGAGGGTGTACGTTCTGCGGGGGCAAGCACTCTACAAACACCTGCTCAGCCTACCCTACGGCAGAGGTGCAGAAAGAGCGGGCGCAGGTGAAACAGCGGTGCTTCAACTGTCTCCGCGACAATCATGCTGGCGGGGCGGCGAAGTGCCCCTCCACCACCAACTGCCGGACATGCAACGGTCGTCATCACACTGCTCTGCACCCTTCCCCGTTGGCCAGTGGGCCACGGCCGACGGCTATGGCGACAGGCATGCCAGTCCATCAGCCAACAGAAGCCCAGCTCAGCCTGGTGGGAAAAGCGGGCCTCCCAGCGGCCATTCTAGCCTCCTTCACAGCGTTGTTGGAGCATCCAAACTGGCCCCGGCAGACGGTCTCAGCCTTCGTGCTCTGCGACTCCGGCTCCAGTCTCAGCTGGATCACCCTGGACCTGGCGACAAAGCTACAGCTTCGCCTGCGTCCTCCGGAGACGGTGTCAGTCGGCTTTGCAGGCTCCAGCCAGACCCGCCTCATCACCAGCCGGCCAGTGGATGTGGAGGTCTGCGGATGGGATGGCAGCCGCCTCTGCATCCGCGCCTACACTGCACAGGTCCTTTGCCCAGCCCTCACCCTCGGGGGCTTCCAGCTGAAGCCTCCCCTACTGGCCCAGCTGGCAGGGGCGGAGTACGGCGTCACCAACTTGCCTCCCCGGGAGGTGGAGTCGCGATCGGTGGACCTGCTGCTCGGGCTCAACGCCTACGAGAAGGTCCTCGGCGCCTCCAGCCCGTCGGCCAGCCTTTCACCCGGTCTCTCAGTCTTTCACACCCGCTTCGGCAGCATCCTGCGAGGCATCGTGGAGGCAGGGGAGATGACGGTGGTGGATCCACGCCAGCCGTGGAGCCAGACAGCTGCGACGGCACTGCTGGCAGGAGCAGTCCCAGTCACTCTGCAGGAGCACCTCCACAGCCAGACGGCTCTGGACCTCCTGGGGTTCGACTCAGGGGCTGCCTCCCAGAAGACAAGGGCGGAGGAGAAGACGGAGGAGCTGCTGGCCGCGGTCACACGGGAGGCCGACGGGGCCTTCGTAGTTCCACTTCCCTTCCGCCGCAAGGCCCCCAGCCTCGCCTCCAACTTTGCTCAGGCCTATGGGTGTTCAGCGCGGACAGACAGCCGCCTGTCGGGAGAAGCTTGGACTGCCTACTACAAGGAGTTCGAGGCTCAGCGGGCTGCCGGGATTATCATTCCGGTGGCGGAGGTGGCAGCGACCGGCCTCCTGGTGCATCACCTACTGCACTTTCCCGCCCCCGGGCCCAAGGTGAGGCCGGTGGTGGATGCGAGCACGCACTGCAGGGACCCGCCCACCAGCCTCAACGACCTCATTGACGCCGGCCCCGACCTCCTCTCTGACCTCTTTCGCATCCAGCTGGGGCTCCGACTGCATCCGGTGGCGTTTGCAGCGGACGTTCAGAAGGCCTTCTACGCTCTCCGCGTCAGGCCCAACCATCAGGAGGCCCTCCGCATCATCCTGCCTGAGGATTTTGCCCACCCACTCTCCAAGTCCAACTTTCGCATCTACAAGTACGTGCGCGTCATCATGGGCTGCTCCGCCTCCCCCTGGCTGCTTCAGGCCTGCTTCAGGAAGCTCTGCTCTGATGCGTTGGCGGCGGGGAACCTGGAGGGGCTGACGGCGGAGGAGGTGGGGAAGGTGCCCAGCTGGACATACGCGGACAATGTGGTGGTGGGGTGCGAGTCTGTGGAGGAGGCCAAGCGGGTGGCCAAGGGGCTCTGGGCGCTCTTCAGCCAGGGCCAGTTCAACCTCCGGTCCTTCGGCAGTGCTCACTCCAAGGTCCTGGACAACATTCTGGCCATGGGGAGGGTGGCAGAGACAGCCTTCCGGAACCTGGGCATCATCTGGAACCTGAGCGACAACTCGGTCTCCTGCCCCGCCGTCGACTTCAGCGACATCAGCAAGGGCCAGCTCCAGGTGCGCGACCTCGCCTCCGGAGTGGCCAGGCTGTACGACCCCTACGGCTTCTTCACCCTGCTCACGCTGAGCGGGCGGCTGGCGATGCAGAAGACTCACAGCCACTGCCAGGACTGGGCGGACCCAGTGCCAGCAGAGCTAGTGGCAGAGTGGGGGCGGCTGCGGCCGCAGCTGGAGAAGGCGCCTACTCTCCGCTTCCCTCGCTTCGCTCTACGCCAAGGACCAGCAGTGCTAGCCATCACCAGCGATGCAAGTGACACAAGCTACGGCTTCGCGATCTACGCCTGCGCGGCGGACGGGGGCCAGTCAAGCCTGATCATGGCGAGGAGCTGGCTGGTTCCGGGACCAGGCCGGGGAATCCTCATCACCACCCCACGCTCAGAGCTCTGGGCAGTGGAGATAGCACAGCGAGCGGCGCACCTGCTCTGCGGAGAGGGGGCGCCGGGGAAGTTCCAGTCCGTCGTCCACTACATGGACTCCAGCATCGTCCTCGCCTGGCTCAAGGCCAGGGAGGGCCCCAGGGCCTACGAGACGCGGCGGGTCCGGGAGATCCTGGACACTGGCGTCACCCACGAGTTTTGCTTCATCCCCACCAACCTCAACCTGGCTGACTGGTGCACGAAGCCCAGGAGCCTGCAAGAACTGCAGTCCTCTCCCTTCTTCTTCCAAGGGCCACCTTTCTTCCGCCTACCGTTCAAGGCCTGGCCAAGCTTCCGGCCTGGAGCGGCAACAGCTAAGCCTCTGGGACTTCTAAGCCCTTCAGCAGGCGCTATGGACACAGTGGCGGCAGCAGTCGCTACGGGGCCCCCCTGCGAGCCACCCAGCCCTTCTCCGGGAGTGGAGTCAGAGCCGCCGGCCACTGCAGTTAGCCCTCCCTCCCCCTCCGGGGGCGACGGTGAGGCAGTAAGCCAGTATCCGCCCACCCAGACCCCTCCACCCAACCAGGGCTCCGTCGGGGCACTGGGGCTCCCTGCACTGCTCAACGCCGCCAGTTACAACTCTCTCAACCACCTCCTAGGCACTGGCGCTGTGATTCGATGGGCGGCCTCAGTCTTTCTCAGCTATCAGCAGCACAAGCCCTCCTGGCCAGTCTACTGGAAGGAAAAGGAGGCAGTGGAGTTCGAGTTCGTGAAGGGCCTGCAGGCCTTGGAGTTCGGCGAGGTGCTGGAGTACCTGCGCACGGACAAGGGGAAGCCGGCCGTGGTGAACCGGGCCAAGCAGCTTGGAGCCAGACTCGCCTCGGACGGCCTCATCCGCCTCGTCTCTTGCTTCGTGGTGGACCCCCACGTGGCCCCACCAGCCCTCCTGCCTCAAGGACATGCTTTCACAAGCCTGGTCCTCCTCCACACTCACCAGCTGCACGGCCATGCCTCAGCCTCTACAACCCTAGCCTTGTTCCGGCGACCGTACTGGGTGACGGGGGGTGCGAGGGAGGTGGGAGCGCCAGTGCGCAGTTGCCAGTTGTGCCGCCTTTCAAAGGCCCCACCTCTGCCCCTGCCACCGTTCGGAGCACTGCTGAAAGAGCGCCTAGCCATCGGCAAGCCTCCCTTCTCATCAGTCTTTGCAGACCAGTTGGGCCCCTTCACTGTCATCGTGGGGCGGCGCCTGGAGAAGCGCTGGATTCTGCACCTGACCTGCGCAGCCACAAGAGCCAGCCACCTGGAGATCCTCACAGACTACAGCGCCCGATCAGCCTCAAACGCCTTCGAAAGGTTCTGGAGCCGGCGCGGTCTGACAGAGGGGGTGGTGTGGCTGGACAACGCGACGGCGTTCACCGGCATGGCCAGGGCTCTGAAGCCCGTCCTCTGCTGCCCTGGCTACATCCCGCTCAGCCTCGAGGAGTTCGCCAGCCGGCACTCCGTTTCCTTCCAACTGCTTCCAGTCCGAGCCCCCTGGGTCAACGGGCCAAACGAGCAGCTCAATCGATCCATCAAGGAGGCCCTCAAGCCAGCGCTGTGACACAGACAGCTGGCCTTGGATGAGTTCCAGATGGTGGTGGTGCGAGTGGAGGTGGCCATCAACTCCAGGCCCCTCTGCCCCGTCTCCGACAGCCCCGAGGACTTCCGGGCACTCACCCCAGCCACCCTCCTTTCTCCTCCCATCCTTTTCGAGTCCTCCTGCACACCCGCCTCAGCCCCCCAGCTTCGGCGGCTCCAGGTGGCCAAGCAGAAGATCATCAGCCTCTTCACCGACACCTGGCGGAGCAAGTACCTAGCCTACCTTCGCTCACAGCACCTAGCCCAGTCCAAGCGACGCGGCCTCCGCTCTCTGCCTCCCCCAGCCGCGGGGAAGGCCTGTCTCCTGGCTGAGGACCGGCCTCGGCACCTGTGGAAGCTGGTGCGGGTGGAGCAGCATCACCCCGATGCGTCAGGCACCGTCCGCTTCGTCTCGGTCGTCGACTGCAACGGCTACCGCGTCAAGCACTCAGTCTCCCATCTCGTCCCCTGCGAGGCCTCTCTGGACGCCTCTCCGCAAGCGCAGAAGGGTCAATGCTCTGAGCCTCCAGCTCAGAGTACACCCGCCCCCACTGGTGGTCCTCTCACAGTGGAAGGGCAGAAAGGCTTGGGGAAGGCTTCAGGACGGGGGCGGAAGCAACGGGGACGGGGTGCGTGAGCGGCTTCAGGGACAGCGTCTACTCCCGCTTCCTCTACTCCAACGCGGCCACCGGGAACCTCGCATGCGCTCCAGGGTCCCTGCTCTGAACCTCCAGTTCAGAGTAGACCCGCCCCTTGCGGTGACACTTTGCCCTTGGGAGATGGAAAGGCTGCCGGTGGAGAGATTCAGGATGGGGATGGAGGGGAGCACGGAGGAGGCCAGGACAACGGGGCGCAGCAGCTGACAGCTCGAGCCCGCCGCCATCTACGTCGCCAAGGCCTCCTACCAGCCTGATTTCCCCCCCTGCTCACCCCTCTTCTCTTCTGCTCAATTTTCGCTCCCAGCCCCGGCCGCCAGGGCCAGCACGCTGCTGGATGAGGCACACACTTTCTCTCATTCCCTGTCCCCCCGCGCCTAGTTCTAGGTCCTGCTCCCAACCACTCACGTTGCTTCTTGCTGTGAGCTGCCTCCGGGAGAGCCACCCGCCTAGCACCATGCGGGTCAGGGGGGCTCCTTTGGGGCCTCTCTCGGTGGAAACCTCGCATAGGCGTTGGCCTGGAGGTGGCTAATTTCATGTTTACTCTCTCAACTTTCTGGATCTCCTGCTCCGTTCACAGTGTTGCCTAGCCTGATTCAGTTCATCACTTTCATCCTTGGGCCTTTCAGTGTTTCAGCCTCTTGGCTTTCGTTTCAGCCTCTTGGCGCTTTCAGCCGCTTTCAGTCTTTCTGCCGGCCATGTGGCCTTTCGTTTGTGGCCATGGGCCCATTTGCTGCTTCAGCTTTCAGTCTTGCCGCCCAGCGCACGCACCCCCAGCCTATGCCAGGCTAGAGTCCTGGCGAGGGGCAACTGCCCCGCCTGCCCCGCCTGCCCCTTATTACCTCATAGTTGACGAGAACACCTTGATACTTCAGAATGCCATACCCTGTTTTACAGAAACAAGGCAAAAATACGTGGAGAATTTATGATGCTTGTGAAACTTTTGGAGACAATGATCTATCGGTAGCGCGATTTATTTTTGAATATATAAGCAAAAGCTTACGTGAAAGCAACGAGTCAAATAGAACATTTTGAAAGCAGAATCTGAAATCTTAGCCAAAGCTGAAACAAGAAGCCAATGCAGTGCATCAATCGAGTCTAGAAGGGGTGCAGAAGCAGCCTTTGAAAAAATTGTCTTTATGATCCAATCCCTTACGGCAGAGGCCGCATTCCAGCGGCAGTACCTAAGAATCGCGTTATTATTACCATAAAATGCATGCAAGAAAAAAACCGAGAATGGCATATTCTTTAGACCTCTATAGTCGCATCCATAGCACGTTATTCCAGCCTTGCATTTTCTCTCTGGCAACCGATCAACCAAGACTCCCAGCCAAGCCTCAAGCAAAATTCTTCCTCCAGCTCTAGGACCTTTCTAAGCCATAATAGCCTCGTAAACAGCAGCTCTTATGTCACTTGGCAGCTGACACTGCTGCAGCTGGCCATAGGTGAGCTGAAAGTGTAGGATTTTGTCTGCCAAACACTTCGCCATGCACTCCTCTGGCACCGGGCCGCAGTGCGGCAGCATGGCCAACAGCTCCTCCTTGCTTCGAGCATCTGAATTCCCTTTCATCTGCTGAAGCAATTGACGACAGGGTATGCTGGGAACGGAGAATGAGGGAGTGAATGACGCCAGCGCAGTCGGCAGCCAGTCTAACAACCTGCCATTCTTCGGCCAGCTCACGCAGCTCCAGTACATCCTGTGGACGGGTTTTCGGTATTGTCCTTTTTCAAATATATTTTCAAATTTTCAATCGATTTTTATCCGCTGAGCGGTTTCATAAATGCCCTACTTTTTGTCCTCAAGTACCGTGAGGGGGGTGATTTATGCGTACACCTAATTCAATCAATTCTAACTCAAGATCTGCTCAATATTTTTTGACGAAAATTTATCACAAGTTACCACTAATTGTGCACTACATTGTGTTAAATTTGTGTGCCAAACGGATTCAATGTCGTCTGTTTATGACAATTTTTCTAACATGAGTCCTTTTACTGCTGCTCACTGTGCAGAACAAACCTTTTATGGAAAATAATTTAAATATGTTCATGATTTTGACAATCCCTCAATCTTAAAGCATCAAAAAATGGCCAAAACGTATTTGGCGTTATTTGTTCGATATAGGTGGTGATATTTCCTTTTAATTAGAAATAAATCAATTTTTTTAGGTCAAGATTAATAATTATGGGCAATGTTGTGCAGTACGATGACTCATGTTAGCAAAAATGTCATAAATCAACGACATTGAATCCGTTTGGCACAAAAATTTAACACAATTTAGTGGACAATTAGTGGTAATTTGTGATAAATTTTCGTCAAAAATATTGAGTAGATCTTGAGTTAGAATTGATTGAATTAGGTGTGCGCATAAATCACCCCCCTCACGGTATGTATGGTATGCTCCACTGTCACCCATCGCGCAATGCGTACTTGTTGATTATACTTACTGAAAACATTTTTAGTAAAAATCAGTTTACGCAACTGATTATACATTTGTTAGCTTCATTCTTCTAGCAATCAGATTTGCAATGAATAGTGTGAAAAGTAGTGCCTCTTTAGCGATGGCAGCGATTTTACCGGCGAAGGTGTAGGACTTGTTTGGGATCCATTCCACATTTACCTTCATGGCCCAAGCCAAGAAAGCCATCAAAATCTCTGGTCTGCATCAGCAATTAACAACTCTTAACATTCCAAATGAATGTACTCTTTGTCCTTAAATATGGCCTTGTTCTTTTGCCCCTCGTAGTAATTTTCGCTCAGAAGTGCCTCCATGAAACGACCCACACATTTTATTGCTTCCTTAAATTGCTTTTGATCAGCATTTACTTTTTAAGTGCTTGAGTTTACGTAAATTTTTCATCACACTCCTCGTATCATTCAATTGTTTAATTCATTGATGCATATGATCGAAAACGAATGAAAATGAATTATTAAAAATGAATTGTTGATTGTTTTCCTCTACAATTATTCTCTATCTTCCCTAAAAGAATTCTTCCTGGGAAGTGATGTCGGATGAAATGATGTTAAAAGTGCAAATGCTGGTGGGAAAGTCGTTGGAAGTCCAATTGAGCTCAACAGTGGCTACTCAACTGACATTATGAGATGTTATGTGAACAAGACTGTGCCAAATTAATTTTTGCACATTTATGCCTTTTTACCCTTCATTTAAGTATTCTTTTAAAAACGGCAAGAAACGAACCGACAACCTTGATGATAATACCTTTTTCCGTATGATATTTTGCCCTCAGTTTAATGCCTCGCATGCTTGATCGCTCATTTTACCATAATCATTTAATCATAAAAATTCGACATCGTTTGAGCTTACAACAACCTTGTTGACCCAGAAAGCGGTTCCGTCCATGGCCTCGAGGCAAAAGTTGGCGTTGTCCGTGCACTCGGCAAACTGCATGGGCATTTTGAATGCAATGCTCTGCGCCTCTGAGCACTCCATACTTTACCAGTGCCGCTTTTCTTTCCACAATGGTCCATAAACTGTTGTGCGATGAACTCGTCGTTGCTATGGAGCATGATCTATAGACTACTTAGTTTTATTGGTTTGGAGGGCAGTCAGAGCTTCGAAGGCCAGAGGGCATGGGCGCGAAGGCCCCGGAGGGCCTTAGCAAGCGAAGGGCGCAGCATGCTAGGCGAATGACTAAGGGATCGCCAAGTATGAGCGACTTGTTATTAGCAGCACAAATAGCTTCTTACACGATGCCTCTGCACGCCATGCATTCCTGGCTAATTTGCTGGCTTGAGCGCAACCTCAGTCCATGAACAACACCTCAGCTTTCTTAGATCACGAGGCTCCTAGCACAAAATCATAGGAGGCGGCCAAAGATGTCTTGCCAGCTTTCCTACTTCTGCCTGCTGCTGCTAGCTCTGGGAATGGTGGCCAACTGTCGGCCGTCCACCAAGATGATGCTCATGCAAGGGTATTCCGGGCGTTGGAACTGTTTCTTTCTCAAGGCTTTCTTCACTTTTCAATCGATCATGGACCGGGTGTCTATTGTGCCTTTTTTTAGGCAGCTGCTCAGGCGGGAGTGGTGCTGAACTCTGAGAAGCTATCAAAGTGTCGTGGATCGAAGAAGGAAGAAATTCCAAGCAAGTGAAATAAAGTTTTTATTGAGTGAAACTGAAGAACTGCAAATTCGTTCAGCACATTTCTAATTGTTAACAATCTATTATACAAAGTTTTATTCCAAGTCGCATGAAAAAAATGTCTCAGAAAAAACGAAGGATCAGATAAATTTGGGGCGTTCGCAAACACACCAGTTTGTGTGTTGCTCCGTTCCGTCTTCGCATTTTCTACACGCCGGCGGAAGAACCTTTTGAATGTGAAAGATTGAAAGAAACGCGACCACAAGCTAGGCAATCAATTTCAAGCGATTTGGCTTCGTCAATATTTGCTTATCTAATCAGTTCATTCGTCAAGTTTAAATAAAAGGCGGCAAATAAAAAATAAATGGGCACCGAGGTTGGCATGTGCTGAAGGCCGGTGAACTTGCACTTCGGGCACGAATGGTCCTTCTTGGCTGTTTTCTTGCAGCGCTTAGCTATCAATTTCAGCCAGGCCTGCGAAAATGCCATGTAAGTATTTGCAGGTCACTTTGCAAGTGTCTCTTTGCCTCGTAAATGGCAGCTTTAAGGCCGTCCGCCAGCTCGAACTTCTGCAGCTCCTCGTAGTGGAGCTGGAAGAAGAGGACTTTGTCCACCAGGTTGCTCACCAGCTTTTTGTCGTTCACGGGGCTGCGGCAGTAGGGTAGCAAGGCGAGCAGCTCATTCTTGCTCTGTGCCTCTGGACGCATTGTTAGCTTCCTTCACATTCCAGGGAAGCAAGTGTAAAAGAGGCGAACCGAGAACGTGACAGTGAACGGTGCTGACGCAGTCTTCAGCAAGTCGACTCACCTGCCACTCCTCGGCCAGTTCTCGCAGCTCCTGCAAATCCTGCAATCCATGCTTCCTGTCCAATCGATTCTTTGCAACAATCGCGATCACCCACCCAGCAAATTGGCTCTCCATTGAAGTCCAGCAAATTTTCCAGCAAGATTTCCGTAAAGGTCTAACCTCTCGGGCAATGCAGGCAGTTTTGCCGGCGAGGCAGTAGGTCTTGGCCGGCTGCCAGGTGACGGTGACGCAACAGAGCCAGGCCAAGAATGCCAGTAGCGCTTCCGACCTCACAATTTCATTGCCTTCCTTCCTTTGGCTACACCCCCATCCACTTCCATTGAAAAGCAAGCAAAGCTAGCGTCGACTTTGAATTACATTAGAAATTAAGGGACCCTTTGTTGCTAAAGACGGCCTTGGATTCCTGTCCCTCGCTGAAGTTTTGGCTCATCAACGTCTTCATATACCGCCCAGCCCACTTCAGCTTCTCCTTCAAAAAATATGCTGTAAAAATTTTAAGTCATTTTTATTATTGATTCCCAGTGCCTTATCAATAAAACAGTAGGTAACCTTTTGAACCCAGAAGCAAGTACCGTCCTGAGCCTGTAGACAGAAACTGGTGGAGTTGTTGCCCTCCGCGAACTCAGGCGGCATTTGGAACTTAGACGCCATGTTCTCCTACAAACCCAATTGCGTTGCGTCAGGCATTTTTCAGCTACAGAGGAGGCGTTTTGCGCATTTTGATTTGTTGCCCATTCCAGTTTGTGAAACAACGGGATGTTTCGTAGCCTTTATAGGATCCTTCCGTTTCTTTGGCAGTTTCGATGTGGTTTTTATTGGTTACACGCTTACACCGCTTCCTTCTTCTACGTCGTCACGTACACTCGAGAAAAGCCACTGAAAGTCTGCCCAGATGCCAAAAAAGCCAAATGAGAGCAACAAATCGTTGTCTACGCACCCACACAAATACTACTGGACGAAAAACGCAAGGGCCTGCCGAATCGGTTTAGCAATAAACAGCAACAAGACGGAGGATTAAACAAGCTGGAATCGAAGCGGGTCAAGATGGACAGAAACGGGGGTATAGATGAAGAGAGAGCTGAGATGGAGGCGAGAAAAGGAGGGGACTTTTAGGCACGCTCTCCGCGGATGCGACGAGCCAGCTGGATGTCTTTCGGCATGATCGTCACCCGCTTCGCCTATCAGATCAGCAAGCTCATTGGGCCCTGAATGGAGGGTGAGAAGGAGAAAAGGGGCCAACGTGGATGGCGCAGAGATTGGTGTCCTCGAAGAGGCCCACCAGGTACGCCTCACTCGCCTCCTGAAATCAGAGTCCTTCATTCATAATCCCGCTCATGGTACTTGGCAGTCAAGGTCGAGGGGCCTCAAGCTCAGAATAAACCGGTTTTAACCGGTTTGAAGCGTCAGAGCTAACCGGTTAAAACCGGTTTTGAGCAAATGAAAGTAGGATGAAAGATGGGGGTGAAAAAAGGAAGGACCTGGAGAGCTCCAATTGCGGCGGACTGAAAGCGGAGATCGGTCTTGAAGTCCTGCGCAATCTCGCGCACCAGACGCTGGAACGGCAGCTTGCGAATGAGCAGCTCCGTGGACCTGGAAGCAGAACACAAAATTTGTTAGAGTTAAGTGCAATTGCTTAGTATATGGCTAGCATTATCTATGATTCCTTTCCCTATGATGATAAAGAATGAGCTAAAACAGTTAAAATTTTAGGAGAGGGCCAAAATTTTGTCCAGGCCAGACCTAAATTTACAACCACACTTCCTAAAGTCGCTTGGAAAATGCCTAGCTTCTCGATGACAAAAAGCAACAAGCAGCGAAGGTGAGGGAATCTGGCCAACTTTTGGTAGCGGCGAATTTCGCGCAGGGCGACGGTGCCGGGGCGATAGCGATGCGGCTTCTTCACGCCGCCGGTGGAGGGCGCCGATTTGCGAGCCGCCTTCGTCGCCAGCTGCTTGCGAGGGGCCTTGCCGCCGGTGGATTTACGGGCCGTCTGCTTGGTGCGAGCCATGGCTGGAGACCTGGTAAAGGATGAGCTCAATGGGTAGGTGGTCGTCTAGGTGGAGGGAGGAAGGAGGAACCGAGAAGAGGTTGAGGTTGGACGAGCTGCGGGAGAGGCTGGGTGGGAGTGTAGAGGGCTGTGGTGGGGCAGGGGGTGGCGATGGTGTTTGTGTGCGCAGGGGGAGTGGGCAGGGGGGCGTCTAGTGGCTCAGCCCGCGCCTTTTTGAAGCCTCTTAATCTCGGCGGGACACAGAGCGCGTCTTTGAATTGTGGGGCGAAAATGTGGTCTAGAGACTTTTTGAGACAAAAAAAACAGGCGGTTTTCGTGACTTTTTGATACTCTATGGACCAACTCCATGAAATTTAATGTTTATGAGAGAAGTGTTGTTAGTGAACAGTAACGAAAATAAAATTCAAAGTCGTGTTTATCGTTGTTGTTGTTGTTGTGTTTATCGTTTCGTTAGGAGTTCATTGTACGCAATATTAAAACTGCATCTGCAAAATGTAACGAACTAAATTGTCTTCACTATACACGACAGCTAGCTACAAACCCGTATGAGATTTATTTTGCAGTTCATTCAGCTCAATTGCCCTTCAATTGCTATTCCCATGATCGCATGCAAAGACTTGGGGTGAATTGAATGCCACCTTGCACAAGCCCTGTCCAAGATGCCCACGGAGAGTTCGTAGGTGAGGTTGTCAGGGCTCTTCATCATCTCCTGACACTTGCTCCTGTTCTGCCAAGGCAGCGCCACCTCCAGCAGTACATCTGCAAATCTTCCTCCAGCAATGCGGAGGCCTTTCTTTATCCGGAGGTGCCAGAAAGGGGAAGACCGGAGAGAACTGCAGAGCCTCTGGCAGACCGGCCACAGCCACTCCGTAAACTCCACCGGCCTCAAAGGGCTCAGTGAAAGCTGGCCGAGGGACAGGAGGTGGTGAGGGAGCATAGGCTACGGAGAGATGCGAGCACTGGCGAGGTCCGCATAGCCACTGCCAAGGCTGGTCGTTGAGCGGAAGGAAGTCCACCAGCTCCGCAAACTGCTCCCGACCTTCCCCGCTAAGCAGCCTGTCAGTCAAGTAAGGAGGAAGAGAGGAAGCAGGAGGGCAGAATCAGGCGCTCCCTCCGGCGCTCCCCTCTGGACAGAGGAGCTTCCAAGCAGTGCTCGGCGGTGATGATTAGGTAGGATTAGATGGGCGCTCCCAGGGGCGGCAGAGCAGCTCCGCAGAGAATCTCGCGATCCTTTCGCAGGTGCACCACCCAGGGTCCAAATTCCTGCTTTACTTTCAAGCCCTTCGACTACGAACCTATTCTGCAAGCAATTGATTTCTGATAGTTTGATGTCCTTCATAGAATTGGACAAGTGCTAACACTGATCGGCAGCTGAGGCTTCTGTCCGCACTGGCAGCCACCCCCCCCCCCCATGAGCAATTGCCCCGCTTCTGCCAACCCTTTCTTCTATCTTCAATTTATAGCACTTTACATTTGTTTCAGTTTTTGCTTTGTGGCCCTAGGAAAGCTTTTTGCAGTCATTGAAGCAGCAATTTTCGGCAAAAGTAATTACTACTAATTTTCAAGAAAGCCATAGTGATGAGTCATAGTATAATTTTCATGAGAGCCATAGTCAAAGTCACCGAAAGCATGGGAATCATCATCATCATCATCATCACTGGTCATCACCACCGGTGCTTTGAGCTGAGCCTCTAGCAGCGTCGGGTTGATACTGCTTGTAGTCATCTGACAACCTTCCTTCCTTCTCACGCGACTTGAGCTGAACTCAGCAGATGCACTGACCAGGCGATGAACTGCCCATGACAATGCTGAGCGCTGAGGCCTGGAGCACATCACAGGCACCAGTGGGCAGCTGCAATGGCTCTGCTGCTGCCGCTCTGAGAAGGCCTCGGAGGCTAAGGAAAGGCTGACTGAGATGTTGGCGTGGCTGAGGACGTGCAGCAGGCCGCGTGCCCGCAGCTCAGCGACTCCCGGCGCCTCCGGACAGGCCGCCGACAGTGCCTCCCACTCGCACAACAGATTGCATGTGTTCGCCCTCAACCGGCCTACTTCCAGCCTCATCAGCCAGCTCCAAACTCACCGGCACGGCTCCGTCTGCGCACTGCAGTTCTGGCAGGCCGCCAGCTCTGCCTTGGCCAGGCAGCCCTGCAGCAGCTCCAGCTTCCCCGCATTCTCCCGGCACAGCCAGTCCCAGGCCAGACCCAGCCTCTGTCATCCCGCATCTACTTCCATCTATCGCCAGAGAAGGGGCCTGGCCTTGCCTTCTGCCAGCTCTGGAGCTCGCGTTGGACGGCCGTCTCCTCGCAGGGGATCTGGGCACAGTTGCGGAGGCAGGCTTGCAGCTCCGGGTCGCCGCAGACGAGGCTGAGGCTGGCCGGGGAGAAGGCGGCCGGGGAGCTGGCCAGCAGACTCAGGAACTCACTTCAGATGCAGCAGCAGCTGGACTGGAGGATGGGATGGCAAGATTGGGGCAGGGGGACTGGGGCTTGGCGAAGAGGACGGGAGCGGAGGCGTTGGCCTGGCGGCAGCGGAAGCGGCAGAAGCGGAAGGAGCGCCCGTTGCGAGCCAGGTCTGCCGTCAGTCGCTGCTGGAATCCGCTGCCGACGCACGGCAGGCCAGAGTCCGCCTCAAACTCTGCAGGAGCCCTTTGAGTGTCGGCAGGAGTGGAGGATGAGGAGAAGGCTGGGTACGGCAGGAGCCCTGCTCGTCGGATCCATCCGCGCAGTCCTTCACCCCGTCGCAGACGAAGACATTCAGAACGCAGCGGCCGTTCCCGCACCGGAACTCATCATCCGAGCCCTTACACTCTGCACCAGCAACCGCCATCTGCCAGCCAGCAGTTACAAACAAACAAGAAAGCTGGCCAGGAAAGCCAAGGAAGATATGAGCAGAATGGAAAGAGAAAAGGGTGAAACCCCTGTGAAGGATGGGCGTGGAAGGGCATCCTATGGGCCGACGGGCGGAGGAGGTACAGGAGTGGAGGGTGCTGCGCTGGCAAGGGCCCGTCTGATCCTTGCTCACCAGCTCGTCCGAGCAGTCCCCGCAGTCGTTGTCCCCGTCGCAAATATAACTCTCGCTTACGCACGACCCCCGCGACCCGTCCGGTCGCATTGGACAACGCACTGAGCCACTGCTGCAGCCTGTATACAACCTAACCTCCTCCCCCAGCCCTCCACCCCGTCCATGCCCTACCATCCTGCTCGAAGCGGAACTCGCTTGGCGTGCAGGGCCGAGGGGCCGTCAGAATGCGATGCAGCACGGAACTCAGCACCTCCTTCTTGCTCTCATAGCCAACTCCGTTCCCTGCAACTGGTGCTCACAGTCTGATTCATTCCTGATCACTGGGATCCAGAGCGCTAAAGCCACCCAGGACGAGCCCAGCCAGACAAGCGACGATGATGCGGCGTAGCAGATTGTTCATGGTCGCTGGTTGGCACTGTGCAGGGCGGGCCTTTTATGTTTTCTTAGAGGAGAACAGGTTGGGGCAGGTTGAGGGAAGGAAGTGCTTGACTCAGGGCCCCCTGTTGCCAAAACACGCCGCCTGCCGTCGACCTTGAGAAGCGGCCTATGAGCAATCGTCTGTGTCGTTCACATAACTCGTCTTTTTTCCTACCCATTTACTTCGCCTTACGTCATTCGCCGTTTACCTCAACTGCAAACCAAAACACTATTTTAACGTTCGTCCTTTTTTACCCTGCTTCGGCGATTAAAGCTGGTTGAATATGAAGGAAATATATTTCTTGAAAACATTTGTCTGATTTATTCATATGAAGCGCCTAGCCTGCTGCTTGGACAGTTGCATTTTGTTTTTGGTGCGCAGTTCATTGTCTCTTTCCTAGCACGCCAAAAACAAAATGCAGAAGGGGCACAGGGGCCAGAACACTCCCGGACTACTTTTTGGGACTGCCCAAAATTTCCTTTTCCAAAATTTTTTTGGAGGCTTATCTTGGCCGTAACGACTGATAGGGAGCTACTACGGCTACCACCATAAGTCGTGGAGTACCAAGGACTGACAATAGTACCAGGAGTAGGGCGTAGCCGGCGCAAGAACTTCAGAAAAACCCCCGGGAGTGTTCTGAACTTTCGGAAATGTCCGGGAGCGGGGTGGAGGGACGAGACCCACACTTACCAGATATTTCTTCCACTTTTAATTTAGTATGAAATGTTTTTATATTGTTTTTTTTGTTGATTATATATTTAGCTAAAATTTTTTTAGATGAATAAATAAATAGTAAACTAAAAATAAACTCATTTAAAAACAAAATGGAAAGAAACTACGAAAATTAAAAATACAAGGCAAAATTTTTGGCAAACACACATATTTCTGTGAAATTTTCATGACTTAAACTCACGTCAAAGAATTTTTGGGAGAAAGCGCTTTGCTTTTGGCCTGCCGAAGGTAAATATTGTTTTCTCACCTTTGAATAAACTAATATAAAAAAGAAAGCCTGCAAAGGAATCAAGTCTAAGAGTTCAATCCGGCTGTCCAATCGCTTACATCACTACATCACTGGTGCATATGTTTCCCTAGTTTAACTGAAGGGTTATGAATAAGTAAGGACGTGAAACCCAGGGACCCGGGGAAGGAGGGGGGGTGGGGGAAGAAATGAATACCTACTTTCATTTCAAGAATAGATGCGGAGGAGAAGGAGAAGAAGAAGGAGAAGTCGCTAAGCTCCCTCGCGCCAGTCCAATTGCTCGGAACAAAAAATTTTTCCATGTACGGACGATTTCCACGTACTGCCGATACAGACAAGCATATTCAACCAATCATCAATCAAACCATCAAAATATGGCACTTCAGCAACATCAGCTAACTTGCAACTAATCAGTCTGGAGCCAAAAAATCTTCATGCCCAGCAAAACCAGCACGATTGAGCATCAAAAAGAGTTTTATCGGCAAGGCAGGGCAGGTGGAGAGGCAGGAGTCTCTCATCGGTTGGAGGTGAGGAAAAGGTGGTTGAGGGGCTTGTCGGGGGCGGCGGAGAGGCACTTTCGGGCCACCAGACAGATGACCAGGGTCCAGAGCAGCAGCGCTATGGCCGCCACCAGCAGCCACAGGGCCCACCAAGCCCTCTTGTAGGCCACCAGCTCGATCCGCTCCTGGTCTGTCAAAGGGGAGTAGCGGCCTGCAACTGGCCTCTTCAAGAAAGACAGCCCTTTTCACTTTTCTTTTCTTCTTGAATTTGCGAAAACAAGAATGGAATTTTGTTGGAAAGAAGATTATCAGACTATCATCCAAATCGAAAACGCTAAAACTGTTCTTTCCAAATAATGACCAAAAACTGTCCCCAAATTCTCTCACCAGCAGTGAGGTCGTCGACGGTGGCGAACTGGGAAAGGTAGGGCACGTAGCGGTTCCAGTAGGCCAGAGCTTCCCAGGACGGCGGTTGGCCTTCGGACAGCTCTGGGGGCAGGCCCAGTTTCAGGTAGACGGGTGCTTCATTGGCGTAGGCTGGCCAGCTGAGGCTGCCCACAGGGCGGGGCGTGGGGTTGCTGGGATTCAATGGCTGGTTGGGAGGGGAATGGAAGAGGGAGGAGGGGCGAGACCCATATTTGACGAAGTTGGTGAAAAGCTTGGTGATGAGGCTGGACATGCGGCGCTCTCGCTGCGTGAAGTTGAAGCGGAAGTTGACGCCGATGCCCTGCGTGAAGATGTACGCGTGGTCCAGGCCATGGAAGGCTTCTGCAGACGTTGCGAGGAATTGCAGTTAAAAATAATATTGAATCAAAAATATTGTTGCTCTAAAAAGACCAAAAAAAACTTGCCAGAACCATAATTTTGCATGAAAATTGCTTTCAAAAACCGTATTTTTAACTTTAACTAAAATTAACTATAATTTCTCATGAAAATTGGTTTCCAGTGCAAGGGGATGAGGAAACCGGGAAAATAGACGTCGCGAGTGTAGGAGACCTCCTGTTTGTGGCCGAAGAAGTCGAGCTTGCGTATGTCGTCCTCCACCAGGCCACCTTGAGGTACGTGCTGGAAGCGATAGACCCAGACTTGAGCATGGCGATCGCCTTGTGCCGCATACGCTTCCACCTCCCTCATCAACGGCACGTGGAACTCCAGGTCAGCCTCCACCTCCAGGTAAAGATTACTGAAAGTAATATTTCTAGGAAAATGCTATGCATATTATTTGCTGCAATTTTTTACTCTATCCTAATAACCAATGCCCACATCCCGTAAAGTCGATGTGATGAAGTAGAAAATTTGCATCAGGTGGTTTCCTCATCGAAAAAGGCTCTGGGGCCTTTAGGTCTAAAGCGTTAACTGCTAGCCTAGAACGTCTAGAGCTGTGAACCTGATGGAGTCTCTTGGTGAGGTTGATTGTGTCCAGGCTGCCGGTGTCTTGTAGACTAACGTAGCGCCGGAAAGTGGAGTTGGCCACCAGCTGGTAGGTCGTGTTGGCCAGACGATCCGACAGGCCAGTCTTCCATTTTTCCAGTGCCACCTAGTAGTAACATTTTGGGTTCTTTCTTTGGGAACTTGTGGCAAGGTACCTCGGTGAACTTCTCCTTCACCTCGGCCATGGGCAGGTGCTCGTAGCCCTTGATCTGGTAGAAGGCGGCTGCAAAAGGGGGGACGAAATTATGGGGTCGAATAGAGCTGGTGAGGGAAGGGGGAACATTTCTTGTGCGCCCACTCGTCGGCTGCAGCCCCGGTGAGGATGGGGACTTTGGAATAGTTGAGGAGCATGTTCTCCAGAGTGTCCGGCAACAGCTCCCCGTCAACCACCATCTTTGTATGGCCCAGCTAAAATGTCAATCTAGTAAAATCCTCCATTTGAGAGTCAGAGTTCTTTCTTGATTGCTTAATCTTCAGAAATTTTAAAGC
The DNA here is from genome assembly GCA_030248095.1 of Ptycholaimellus sp. GST1_10. Taxonomy (NCBI): domain Eukaryota; kingdom Metazoa; phylum Nematoda; class Chromadorea; order Chromadorida; family Chromadoridae; genus Ptycholaimellus; species Ptycholaimellus sp. GST1_10. The sequence goes on along the minus strand of JASANA010001336.1, from coordinate 15,504 downwards.
TGGTGTTTGAGATGAAATGGTCCAAATTTTAGTCTTTCCTAGTCAAATTGGTCATTTTCTAGAATTCTGACATTTTTCCGACAAAGTTGGAGTATATCGCCTGATTAGGCTGAACAGATTTTTGCAAGATGCCAAAAAAACCTCGACAGTCAGTGCCTTCTTGAATGGCAGGTCGGTGAAGTTGAGCTGGCCGCGCATGCAGTCCAGGAGGTCCTCATCGTTCTCTGCCTCCGCGCACTGGAAGCGCTCCTGCTCAAGAGGCCAGGTTCATGCTCCTTTCTGTGAAGCCGAAAAGGCGGGGAAGTTGCCAAACCTTGAAAAGGTTGCAGGCCAGCTTCGGCTCCTGATCTAGCCTAAAATCCCGCAGCACCGAGGTCAGCTCGTCCTTGTCGAACTGCTTCTCGCAGCGGAGGTACCTGAGTTGTAAGGTCATGACTGAGATGAAAGGTCCTGGTTGGAGGGTGAGGAGGATGAGGTGAAGAGGGGAGGTTGGATGAGGTGAAGAGAGGGAAAAATAGAAGAACTTGGCCACGTTGGCAACGCTCCAGGCAGGCTCCTCCTCACCGCGATAGATGGCCCAACCAGCGGCGGAAGTGCCCGACATGATAATCGCTCCGTGCATCAGGCCCTGGAATAAAGCATGGTATTTTTGGTGGACGAAAATTCTGGCCACTCCGGAATCAGCTGCAGGCCTCTCCAGGAACTACCTTACCTCCCAACTGCTGCTCCAAAGGCAAACTGAGGCTAGGAGAGGTTGCCTGAGTTTGCAGCTAAGTCTAAGGCCAGTAAAGAACCTCGGTGACAGGTGAGAGTGCGAGGGCAGAGACGGCAGCCCCGCCAGCACTCTCGCCCATCAGCGTCACGGCCTCCGCATCTCCGCCGAACTGCCGCGCATTCTTCCTTAGCCAACGGAGCACCGTCACCACGTCCCACAGCCCGTAGTTACCGCCCATCCCACTCCCGTCAGCCCGCCTGTGCACCAGGAACCCTGCACATGCACGCTCTTGCTCCTCTTTTAGTTATGTGGGCCAATTCTATGCTCTACTCAATTTCAGCGGGAAAAGCGTCGAATATGCACGGCAGCTAAAGTTTGGGATTTATTTTTTCCATGATGTTCTTAGATGTAATCTCACAATCCACAAGTCCGGAAAACAGCTTTCAGTAAGCCCAAATAAAAACGGTGCAACCTCCACACTCACAGCCTCATGAGAAGAAAAGAAAAAGTAGAGTAGTAGGAACCCAGAGGGCCGAGGCGATAGTTGACGGCAACGACCACGATGCCTTTGAAGACGAGGTTGCGGATGGTGGCCTCGGTGTCGATGGTGGTGTCCCCGGAGCCTGCGAGAAAACTCCCCCCATGCACCCAGACCAGGATCGGGTAGCGTCGCCCCTCGTCGTTCTCCGTCCACGGCGCGAATATGTTCATGTACAGACAGTCCTCAAACCCATACCGCTTGAGGGGTCTCCCTAAAAACTGCAGAATAAAGTCGCATTTTATTTTATTTTCAGCTGATTAGGTTTGATTTCATCTTTTTTTTGCATTTAGAAAAATTGTTTCTTTTTTTCAAATGTAATCAAAACTCTATTTTTGTCGAAATATGAAATAGGAATCAAAATTACCATAAATAATTTTAAAATACTCAAAAAGAGTAAGAACCTCAGACTGCCGCTTCATGTTCTCTCTGGAGAAGTGGTCGTGCAGGTGGAATGGCATGAACTGGATGCAAGGCGGCCCATCCTCCGTGGCCAGCCGTTCTCCCCTCCAATCCGACTTCCGCAGCGGTTTCTGCCAATTCCTCTCCCTTTCCTACCAATCATTTCTGCCGCGTGCCTGTTCAGCTGGCCTCCCAGCCCTTTCCGGCGCCAATCAGATTGGAGGCGGTGATGAATGGGCAGCTTTGATGCTCCTTTCTCTGCCCCGCTCATCTGTAGGCACACACAGGCGCTACCCCCCTCCCCCCCCCCCCCCGCTTTTCGCGTGCCTCCTCTCTTCCCCCCTGGCCGCCTATAACCTCAGCCACAACAAGGCCTTTGGTGGCTGTATAAGTGGCTCGAGGCAATTTTGAGCGGAAAGGTTAAGAGGGGGAAGAAAGTGGCAGGAATGCCGGCGCTGCAGCATATGAGCGAGAGATGTCGGAGTTATTTACGACCTGAAAGGAGTGGAATGCGCGGAAGTGGCAGGAGCTGGAAAAGCTCTCGCCTCCCTATTCTTTGCCCACATTCACATAACTGCAAAAGTAGAGGTGGACGACTAAACTAGAGCTGTTTTTTGTGAAAATAAACATGTTTGCAAAGCAATCCTGGAAACAGAACGGACAAACAAGCTACAAAAAACAACAACAACATCCAAGGCTCATATTTTCAACACCAGGTTTTTCAAGCACAATGCTTGAATACTTCTTATCCAGTACTTACAAAATTGTTATGCTTGAATGACGCAAGTCATAATCGGCCATATCACCGATGATTATCGATTTCAAATCTAAGTGCAAGCTGGACCCGCGCTTTTTACTCCACGCCCCTCTCTCCATGGTATCATTATGTCAGAGAACAAAACTAATAGACTAGAGAGATATTTAGTAGATTTAGCATTCGCCTACCTTTGGAAAACTGTCTGATACTTCCTAAACCATTTGGCTTTAATTACTGAAAAACTCAAACCGGTCCCCAAACTATTCCCCTGACCCCAAATACTGGCGCCCTCCTCAAAAGCTTCGCTTCTGCCCCTCAAAATCCCATGTAAGGCAAAAAGAAAAGCCAACCCTGAATCTTCTCCTGCCCGTCGGCGGCTCGGCGAAGGGCACGCCGCGGAAGACCTGGGCTGTGCGATTGTCGAATCGCCAAACTCGGCCCTTGAGGAGGCCCTGCTCCACCCAGACGCTGCGGTACTTGAGGAACTCCTGGCCCAGGCCCTCCGCCACCACCGCCAGCACCAGCCAGCACCCTCGCATCGCTTCACCGCCTCCTCATCGGCATTTGGGGGCTAGAGCCAGGCAGGAAGGAAGCAGCGCTGTGGGCGGTTAATTGGCGAGGCCACAGGAAGGCAGGCACCCCCAGCTGTTCCCGAGTGGACGCTGCGGTTGGGGGCCGGGCAGGAGTTTTCAGGCTAATGAGCCTGCATCTGGCCAGCCAATGGCATCCTCTTCGGCGCGCGCGGGGCTCTCTCTCTCAAGTCGAGTGGAGAGGTGGGAATGGCGCCCCCATCCTTTCCCCCCAGAGCCCCTCGTAACTGGCGCAACAACTGCCACGCTCCTTCCCCGCCCCCCTTCTGAGAGGCTCCCCCACTCTCCCCCTACTCCTAACAATGCCCAGTAACCTCTCGCTTCTTAGCCCCCCCCCCTCTTTCTCAACTGAGAGCTTCGCAGGCTGCCAAAAGTCGTGTCTCAAGTGCCGCCTCCCTTGGGTCCAAGTCCGCAGCTGGTCAGAGCCAACAGGCCACGTGGCCAACGGGTTTTTATGGCCAGAAACTCTGAGCGTAAAGAAGTGAAGAGAGGGAAATAATGCTCCGACTGGCAATCGTCAGCGGATTGACGGGCCACGCGAGAGCATTCTGTCAGTCGCTTCACACCCCTCACTTCTCAGCTTCCTCTCTGTCCCCATCCTTAGAGGCCCCTGGTGGGAATTTATGGCGTCGCGTCGTGAAACCGCGCTTCTTTCCCTCTGATGCCCCCTTCAGGGCTGGCTGACTGCCTCACGTGGGAAAGAGGAGGATCCAGGCTGACGCGCCCAAATTCCCCGCAAAAACTGACTCAGAATAGTTGGGGCAGAAAGAGGTGAACTGAGGTTTCTGGCTAATTCATTGATTGAACGATGTGAGGTATCCTTCTTTCAGCATCACTCAGCAGCAAATGCTATTAGTGCAACTGCAATCGATCACAGTGACGGGATAAGGAATGGCGGATATGGGAATGCAAAGAGAAAAACCCTGTGATAAGCAAAAAGACGCAAAAAACATTTCAACTCAGGTCCAAAAGTCGCATAAAAAGCATTTAGCTTAGTCCAAACAATGCAACTAGCCCCAAGCAAAGCAGGAAGTATCAGACGGGCTGGGCCAGTAGAGCCAGGGAGGCGCTGATGGGGAGGTTGGAGGCCTGTGGATGCGGCAGGGGTGCTGAGGGTGGACTGAGGGAGTGGTCGCCTCTTCTGCGGGCGGAGCGGGAAGCAGCCTTCTGTCGCCCCGTCTCGTAGGCGTACTCCATGCGCTTCACGCAGTAGTCCATCAGCGAAGACCAAGCTGTCATCGTGGCCGCGTGAGCGCTGCAAATTAGGGCTCAGAGGTGAAAAGGGGCTTCATGAGACAATACTAGCTTTGGTCTAATTCTGACGGAGAAAAAATGGAGAAGCAGTTTACGGTCAGATATCGACTAGTATTTTATCCATCTAGATGCAACCTTCGAGATCAGTACACCTCCAGGATGCAACAGACAGAGATTTATGTGCTTTGTTTCTTTTTGATGAGCCAGCTTTGTGTTTCCTGCTGCAAGTACAACTCTGAAACTCGTTCTGACGTGTAATATTTTTTTAAATCGTCCTTCTAAACCCATTAGACCACGAAGCAAAAGTGAATGGCTGGAAGTGGAGTGCAACCGGCAGTGGGGCTGCATGCAGGAGATGGTAGCGGCGCTGAAGAGGAGCCACCAGTCGGGGTTGAAGGGCTTGTTGGTGATCTTCGCATGCCGCTCCCCCGTCCAGCTGCACAGGGAGCAGACCTTCTGTCCGTCGTTGTCCGACACGTACTCCACAATCCGCTGCAAATGCTCCTCCACTTTCCCTCCAAGCCCTTCCTCCCCTAAAAGGACTTGCCTGGAGGAAGACGGAGAACATCTCTGCCTGACGCAGAAAGACGGGATGATCCCGCAGCTCTTCCATCTGAGCCCCCGCGAAGGCGAACAGCTGGAAGAGCAGAGTTTGGACAAAGGAAGGGATGATGTGGCGAAGGATGCCTGTGAAAGCTCGGGTTTGAGGCAGAGGATGTGGAGGTAGACCCTGGCCCCCAGCTCCTGGATGTCCTCCACCTTCGCCCAGCTCTCGCAGATCAGCTTCCGCTGCTTGGCCCTGTTCACAGAGGAATTTGCGAAAGGATAGAAGTGATATGTGAAATACCGCATAAAATTCCAGCCCGGATGTAGAATGCAAATTCTCCTCCACTTTAACACCAAGCCCTATCTTCTGTACAGATGTCTTCTCTACAGAACTTTCGTTATTTACTGAAATCAACCATCTAGGGCATCTAGAGGCGTATAATTAGGCAGAGAGGCTTCTAGAATAAGAAAGGGACGTGAGGAAGTGGATCTGCTTGGAGTTGGGGAGGTGTGCGGCCTTGGAGAAAGTGAAGCTGGAGGCATTGGAGGCGAGGGACTGGCGGCGGGTCCTCTGCGCCGATTCGTAGCGGCGGATGAAACTCGTCTGTCTGCTCATTTTCCTGCAAAGCTCCGCATTCACCAATTGAGGCCACCCTTCAAAAAGCGCCCATACCGAGGTCGCCTAAAGCAAGCTGTCAGATTCTTTCGCAGCTCTCTTAAGCGTTCCTCCATTCTTTTGTCTGCTGCAAGAGAATGCTTCTCTGATCAGTCCTGCATTTGAGACCAAGGCAAAGCGCGAAATACTTTGCGCCAGTTCCCAAAAGAATGTCAGGCCACCTCTTGAGAAAGAGGCATGAATATGGCTGTAGAGAGCCCTCCCGGATCTCCTCCTTTTTCCAATTGCAAAAGGAGGAGCATCAATAAACAGGCAGGTCTTTTCATGCGCAAAACTCTCCCCCTCCCCCCGGGCCTTTTGTTTCCCTGCCCAGGCCTTGTGGCAATGCATCTCATCTCCAGTCCAAATCCGCCGGCACAAAATCCCTAATCCAGCATCAAGGCTGCCAGCCGTGACTCACATTAGCAGAAAGCTGGCCTGGAAAAAGAGGGCAAGGTGAAAGTAGAGCCGCGAGCTAATGTGCAAGCTGGGCAGCCTAAGGGCCTGGGAAATGGGGGGGGGCGGTGAGTGGAAGCTAATCGAGGGCGACAGGCAGCCTGCGGGGAATAAGCCTCCCAGCGCTGCGGACAAAACAGGCCAGACAAAGCGGGACCTTCCCAGGGGCACAGGGGCGGGGCTCTCTCTGGCTGCAAATTGCGAGCACCTTCCCAGAGCCAGCCTTTCCCCCCCACTTTCAGCCCTTAGAAGCTGCCTTGAGACCGGAAGCATTCTCCCCAGCTTCCTTCTTTAGGCTTAGTCTTTCCTGCTAGGCCTCCTGGCCGCCAGGAAAGAGGAGAGGCCGCCATTTTCCAGATGTATCAGCTGTCTGCCTAGAAAAGGCAGCATAGCTCAAGGGCCCTCGCCCAATCAGACCTCTGGGAGACTGGCTTTGATTAGCCAACGGAAGATGCCAAAAAATGTTGGAGTGGCAAAAAATCTACCCAGGTAGCGGAGCATGAAAAAATTAGCTCGTTAATGACATTTTCTGCTTAGGTTTTAGCGGCTCTTCTTCTGTCAGCCAGTACTGATATAGGCGCCGCAAACACAAGGGAAAGATGTCGTAGCGAGTCTAATTGGACTCGCGCTGGGCATGTTGTTGGTTGAAGGACATCGCGTGACATAAGCAGAGCCACTTTTGCCAACAGTTAAAGGATTTTTGCCCACAAATAACCAAAACATGTTTTGCGCAAATGTTTTGCGAGCTTATACAAGGTCTTAGAATAAATGACTTCATAAGAATGCATTTCGAGCCACTGCGCTTAAAAGATTAATGAAAGAAAGCTGATAAATAGGCCTCACTCTTGAACCTCGCTCCCTTTCTCCCGCGCACGACAGCTAAGCTACCAGCTTAAAAGACATGCCATCATGGATATACCACCCTGACAATGAAGTCGTTAATCAAGGCAAATGCACGCATGCAGGGAGCAAAAGAAGGCTTTGCGGGGACCTTAGCAGCGGCCTTTCTGTGCCCCAGCGCATTCATTATTCAAAGCCTCCCTTCTTGGCAAGGCCAAGTGGCAAGAATGGCAGCTTCAAGGCAAAGGGGGGCCTGGGGAGGGGGTGTCCATTGAGCGTCGGAGAAAAGAGGAGGAAATGAGCTTCATACTACGCAGGGAAAGAGCAGGAATGCAATTCCAGCCACTCCCTTCCTCCCCCATCCCCCCAGCGAAACTCTGTGGCCTATTGTAGGGCACCCTGGTGCCAGGAGACGGCAGCCCAATTGCTCCTCGCCCCTCCTTTCTAGCAAACTCTACTCTTGCTCCTCTTTTCTTCCCTTTCTTTCCTGTTGCCCCTGTAACATGGTTTTGGAGACTTTGCAGCAGATGAGAGAGTAAATCTTCTGCTACTGCACTTGCGGCAAAGTTGAGGCTCACTGCCGCAGCCCAATCATCCGATCAGAGAAGGCCAGTGGATGGTGGGTGGGGATTCCAGGAAAGGTCATAATTGCTGCCTTCAGGAGAGAGAAGGAACCGGGGGACAAATTGATTGTCGACAGCATCCGGGCTAGCTGTGGTTGCAAAGGGGATGGGCGGGGCATTAGTGCGGACGAAAAGTGGTGCACTTGAGGGGGGGGGGGTTGAGAAGGAAAAATGATGAACATTGGCAGACCGGATTTCGCATTGCCCTATTTGACTGTGTTGGCGGCGAAGGAAGCAGCAGTGTATATGCATTAGTCCTTTGCACTGCACACAGGCGCTATGGAGCGGGAAGGAGCTGTGGGAAGGCCGCTCCTGGCTCCGGATCAGGCTGATGGTTAGATTTGGCCTTCTGGGAAATTGTAGACGCAAAATAAGAGGGTTTTTTCAAATTGCCAGCTGGCTCTGGTCAGAATTAATATAGAATTGGTTCTGCAAAAGAAAAATTTATTTTTTGGGGCGAAAACGAAATTATGTCAAAAAATTTTCTTAATGATAGATTTTTGCTGTACATAAAAGCGTTGCTAAAATTGTTTGTAACGAAAGAGCTTTCAAATCTTCATATGCAAACCTAGCCGAATGAGAATTCAAACTTTTATCTGAATTTATGCAATATACAGATAAGTGGGATGTGCTCAAAAGAGGATTGGCTCGTGGGATGTGCAACAATTGAGATAAAATGAAAGAGGAGCAATTGGATTTTTATCTGAGCAAAAGCAAAACCTCAAACTTTAGCATTGATAAATAGCTGAGCATTGCAAACTTTATAACCTTTGTGCAGCATAGCAAAAAGTGTGCTTGTCAAGAATCACATTACTGGCTCATTTAATGCTTGCAACCTAAGTTCTCTTTCTCAAATAATCAAATCAAACGCAAAATCAGCCTTGGCATCGACTTTGATAGCTATTCTTAGGCCTGGACGATGCAGAGGATGACATTTTCTGCCCACCGCAATTCACGGAGATGAAGGAGCTGCACGAGACCTGCTGGCGACAAAGCGGCCGATGGGTTCTTTCTATCTTTACCCATCCCCATCAACACCTCCTCGGCTAACCAAGAAGAGGTGATGAAGGTGAAATTCGAAGAGTCCGTGGAGGAGGGCGGCAATCGCTGGTGCAAGCCCTTCGTGGGCACGCTCAGCATCCGCGCCGTCTTCCAGCTCCGTAGTCTGCTCATGGAGGACCTTGTCCTCCTCGACCTTCCCGCCAAGGACCTCGCCCACATCGCTGACATTGTTCTCGACAAACTCCTTGCTGCTCAGAAGGCAAGCTTCTTACTGCTCTTTCGAAGATCTCCCATCATTCCTGGGGGGGCTTCTAGATCGAGCAGGACTGGCGCGAGGAGATGCGGCGGGCTCTCCTGCTCCCGCACAGGCACCAGTACGAGCAGGAGAAGCACGGCGTTCAAGGCTCTGACAAGGTCAGCCCAATCATCTGCTCTTTCTGTTCCCTCAAGCCATCCTCATTCGTGCACACAGGGTAATCTGGCCCTGCTCAAGAAACTGCCACGCGGCGGCATCGGGGTGGAGGCCAGTCATGTGCTGGTCGGAGAGGTTGTGGCACTCTTCAATGATGGGAGAGTGAAAAGGCTGTTGATGGGGGGCTGCAGATGGAAGTGCTGGACCAGCATGTGTCGGCCTTTGTGCGCCTGAAGCGGTCCATGCTGGTGCAGGACCTGACGGAGGTGCTGGTGCCCAGCCGTTTCCTCTTCATCCTCCTCGGCCCGCCCTCCATGGGCCCAGCCATGCGCGAGATCGGACGCGTCTGTGCTACAATCATGTCGGACGAGGTGCCTCGACTGACCTAGCTTTTTCATCCCTGACCTGGCGGAGGTGCTGGTGCCCAGCCGTTTCCTCTTCATCCTCCTCGGCCCACCCTCCATGGGCCCAGCCATGCGCGAGATCGGACGCGTCTGTGCTACAATCATGTCGGACGAGGTGCCTCGACTGACCTAGCTTTTTCATCCCTGACCTGACGGAGGTGCTGGTGCCCAGCCGTTTCCTCTTCATCCTCCTCGGCCCACCCTCCATGGGCCCAGCCATGCGCGAGATCGGACGCGTCTGTGCTACTATCATGTCGGACGAGGTGCCTCGACTGACCTAGCTTTTTCATCCCTGACCTGACGGAGGTGCTGGTGCCCAGCCGTTTCCTCTTCATCCTCCTCGGCCCACCCTCCATGGGCCCAGCCATGCGCGAGATCGGACGCGTCTGTGCTACAATCATGTCGGACGAGGTGCCTCGACTGACCTAGCTTTTTCATCCCTGACCTGACGGAGGTGCTGGTGCCCAGCCGTTTCCTCTTCATCCTCCTCGGCCCACCCTCCATGGGCCCAGCCATGCGCGAGATCGGACGCGTCTGTGCTACAATCATGTCGGACGAGGTGCCTCGACTGACCTAGCTTTTTCATCCCTGACCTGACTGAGGTGCTGGTGCCCAGCCGTTTCCTCTTCATCCTCCTCGGCCCACCCTCCATGGGCCCAGCCATGCGCGAGATCGGACGCGTCTGTGCTACAATCATGTCGGACGAGGTGCCTCGACTGACCTAGCTTTTTCATCCCTGACCTGACGGAGGTGCTGGTGCCCAGCCGTTTCCTCTTCATCCTCCTCGGCCCACCCTCCATGGGCCCAGCCATGCGCGAGATCGGACGCGTCTGTGCTACTATCATGTCGGACGAGGTGCCTCGACTGACCTAGCTTTTTCATCCCTGACCTGACGGAGGTGCTGGTGCCCAGCCGTTTCCTCTTCATCCTCCTCGGCCCACCCTCCATGGGCCCAGCCATGCGCGAGATCGGACGCGTCTGTGCTACAATCATGTCGGACGAGGTGCCTCGACTGACCTAGCTTTTTCATCCCTGACCTGACGGAGGTGCTGGTGCCCAGCCGTTTCCTCTTCATCCTCCTCGGCCCACCCTCCATGGGCCCAGCCATGCGCGAGATCGGACGCGTCTGTGCTACAATCATGTCGGACGAGGTGCCTCGACTGACCTAGCTTTTTCATCCCTGACCTGACGGAGGTGCTGGTGCCCAGCCGTTTCCTCTTCATCCTCCTCGGCCCACCCTCCATGGGCCCAGCCATGCGCGAGATCGGACGCGTCTGTGCTACAATCATGTCGGACGAGGTGCCTCGACTGACCTAGCTTTTTCATCCCTGACCTGACGGAGGTGCTGGTGCCCAGCCGTTTCCTCTTCATCCTCCTTGGCCCGCCCTCCATGGGCCCAGCCATGCGCGAGATCGGACGCGTCTGTGCTACAATCATGTCGGACGAGGTGCCTCGACTGACCTAGCTTTTTCATCCCTGACCTGACGGAGGTGCTGGTGCCCAGCCGTTTCCTCTTCATCCTCCTCGGCCCACCCTCCATGGGCCCAGCCATGCGCGAGATCGGACGCGTCTGTGCTACAATCATGTCGGACGAGGTGCCTCGACTGACCTAGCTATTTCATACCTGAACTGACGGAGTTGATGGTGCCCAGCCGTTTCCTCTTCATCCCTCCTCGGCCCACCCCTCCATGGGCCCCAGCCCTGCGCGCGATCCGCCGCGTCTGTGCTACTATCATGTCGGACGAGGTGCCTCGACTCACCTAGCTTTTTCATCCCTGACCTGACGGAGGTGCTGGTGCCCAGCCGTTTCCTCTTCATCCTCCTCGGCCCACCCTCCATGGGCCCAGCCATGCGCGAGATCGGACGCGTCTGTGCTACAATCATGTCGGACAAGGTGCCTCGACAAACCTAGCTTGTTCATCCCTGACCTGACGGTGGAGCTGGTGACCAGCCGTTTCCTCTTCATCCTCCTCGGCCCACCCTCCAGCGGGGTTTTGGCTCGCCCCGGGCCCGCCGGGGGGGAACGGGCGCGGGGCTCCAATCGCCGGAGGGGTGCCTCGACTGACCTAACACATAGGGTACTCAACATAGGTAAAGATTACGGTATCTTGACAAATTTCCTCCACTTTACCCTCTCTGGAAGCCATATTTTGGCTCAAAACGACTGGCTACCCCCTGATTTTGGGGCATTTTTTGAAATTCATCATTTACAACCCTATCTACAAAATTTTACCATCCTACACCCCAATTCGATAAAAATTAACTTAATTTCATCACCTTAAATCCAACGGCTAAAATTCAAACCTTTTCCTCTACTTTACAATTTTAAACATTTGAATCGATTTTTCAAAACTAATTTCCTCACCTTCACTCCCAGACAAATCATGACACCGGTCACTACTTGACACCGGCCAACTTCATAAACTTTTCAAACCCGGGCACCGATCTCATTTTCAAAATCGCGCTGCAAAAAAATGAACGATCAAATCATCGACGTAAGAAATCGGACGCAAATTTGAAATGATGCCGGCCAACTTCGATCGTAAAATTGTCAATCTCATTTTCAAAATGGCTTAATGCTGAACGATCAAAAACACCGTTGGAAATTGCATGCAAAATATGATTGGTTTTCAAAGTTTTAAAAATAAGCTGCAAACTCCGAAAGAAATATTTTTTCATCGATCGTAGAAAAAGGATGGACGCATTAACTTTTCAAAAAGTCGGGTCGCTCGTTAAAAATAAATCTAAATTAATAAACATAGACTGGAAAAAGTGAACGAAAAAAAATAAAAAAAGTGCAAAAAATATCGGGCCCGAGAGGCTTCGATCCTCTGACCTCAGGGGCCGTGTGTCCAAGATGTAGCACAATATTTTGGCACAATAGTATGGCACATATGGCACACGACCGTGTTCCTGATGCTCTAACCGACTGAGCTACGCGCCCGCCTGACAGCTGCCTATTACACGTGCACCCCTTTCATCCACCACCCAAACCTTAACCATTGCCGCTTAGATCTGGTCTTTTCGGTAAGTTTTAGCGACTAGTTTCTTAGTTCAACATTAACAAACTGTTTAATAATCTTTTCGGCGACATGTCAATGCGTTTAATAATCAAATCTTTCCGTTTTTTGTTCGACAGAGTTTGAAAGAAAGCAATAAGAGGAGGATGAGGGTGAGCGGTAATGAAAACATGTGTGGTATGGAAATGGGATACCCTGGCGTGGCGTCGCTTGGACAAGGCCTCTTTGTTCGCCTCCCGACACCCTCCCATCCGCTTTCTCACACCTCATCCCTCATTCACTCCACTCCAACAATCCAATCCTCTCAATGACTGCCCAGATTCCGATTCCCTACCCGACCAAGCTGCGTCTTCGCAGCTCTCATCCTTTCAACTACTACTCCAAGTCAGTCTAAAATCCATTAACCTAGGCTTACAGTCAGCTTTCAGCTTCCAACGCAGCGTCCTCATTCTGGCCGATAGCCAGATGAAGAAGGTGCAGCCGGACGACCTCTCCTTCACGAACACGCCCTGGCTCATCTGCATGGTCCCCGGCGCCGGCATCAACCACCTGGACGACATGCTCCTCTACGTTGAGAACGTCACCATTCACCTCCTTTCCACCTCAACAAAACTCTCCTCCTCCATTTCAGCAGGTGGGGCTGGCCAACATCACGGACGTGGCCGTGCAGTTGGGCACCAACTCCATCAACCCCCTCTACTCCATGATCCATCCCCAGTACCCTCAGGGCTGGGAGTGGGCCGATGAATTGGTAGCCTCTCGCTCGCTCAGTGACCAGTGCACCGGATTTGATTGCAGCTGGGGGAGATGGCGCAGGTGCAGACCACGTTCGGCTGTCGCATCACCATCGTGGAGCCCACCCCGCGCCCCATGCCCAACGACTGCCAGGTCACTCTTCCTTCTTTCCTCTCACCCAACCTCCCTTCCATTCTCTTGCCAGGCCACATGGGTCCCTACGAAGGCGGGCTTCCTGAACCGGCTCGCCGCCGAGCGCAACAACTTCGCCTTCAACTACGTACGCAACTATCTCACCCTCAACGACCTCAAGCCCTTCAACGTCCACCTCTATGATCACAAGGCCGTCGATCATGCTTTGGACATCATCTATGCTTCCACCTTTGCCTAATTTTGTCTCTGAAAGTGTTACCGAAACGAAAATGAATTCGATGGATTGTTTTCTGCCCGATTTTTTCCAAAAGAAACTGTCGAACTTTTGAAATTGTAAAGACGATTGTATTGATAGATGAAAAGATTGTAAAGATCAGGTTTTTCTTGGCGTGGCACTGTGATGAAAGCAGTAGGCCATAAACCTTTCTTGGCGCCAGGGACAACGATTTATGGGCCTGATTGAAAGATAGGGAGGGGGTAGGTGAGCAGAGAGGCGGGCTACAGTCATTGGCAGAACGCAAGCAGAATCATGTCTTCCCGACCTTCCTCTCGCCGGGTGGAATTGACGCCGTCGGTGTCACAGGCGGCCCTCCAGGAGCACCAGCGCCATCTGAACATTCTTCAGGCCCAGCTGACTGCCAAGACCAATGAGCTCAACCGGATTCAGCGGATGCTGGAGGAGAAGGAGCGCAATCTGGACGTTAAAGAAGTTCTCGTGATCCCTACCTATAGCTTTGAGATGAGAGTAGGATGATTGGATAGGGGAGAACAGGGTGCTGAATCGGGCGCTGAAGATGAAAAACGCGGAGTTGCTGCGCTTGGAGAAGAGCGAGAAGGACAAGGCCAACTACGAAGCCTACGCCGAGCGGAAGTTTTCCGTGAATACAGGATGGCCTTTCGCGCAATCGCTGTTAGGTTCTCTCTCTTCTCTTATCCTGTCGGTTCTAAGGATGGCTTTTCAACTAGGATGTCATAGCTAAGTCCCGCACTGAGTACCGAGCCAGTCCTGGAGACTACTCAGGCAGGCGGCACTGTGAAATGCTAGTGGGCTCTCTGAGCACCTGCCGCAAGTTTATGAGTGATATGGTGGAAACTTGTCTATAGGGTGAGAGTGTCCTGCCGCCAGTGCTATTCAGAGGAGGCCTGGAATCTCCCCCCTTCCCTCTCTGCATGCGCTCTCTCTGTCCGTTGGGGGCCCATCCTAAGCCGCACTGCGGGAGCCCCAGCCCCAAGCCCCAGCCCCAGCCTCAACAAACGCCGGTGGAGTATCAGCCGTATTACCAGCAAGCGGGGCTCAGCAGCAGCAGCCACAGGGCTACTATCCTGAGCTTAAGGCTCAGTGGGAGTGTGGGGCAGGGAGGGGGAAGTGGGTGAGGAGGTATTGTTTGATGCGGCCTACTATGAGCCAGCTTTGGCCCCGCTGCTTATGAGCAGCCTCAACAGCAGCCTGAGGAGCAGCAGCTCTCTTCCACTCTTCCCCGTAAGCGGACTGCCTCTGGGGCACTCATATTATTTCAGCACCTAAGCCTTTTTCTTTTACCGATTCTTGATAATCCAATAAAGCTCATCAAACAAAAATAAAGCTAGCCAGGCGATTGCATTGAAACAGTATCATTTGTACTGAAGCAAAGGCGTGAAAAAAGGCCTCCAGTCGTAGCCCTAACAAAAGATAAATCTCCAAGCCGCCGCTTCTTCTTCATCATCGAAGCGAAGGGCAAGGCAAGGCGGAGTGACGGGTAGCAGATCGGTGTACTCGTGGGGGGGAGCGCTGGGAGCTGGAAAACTAGGGGGGGTGATGAGGGGAAAGGAAGAGAATGGAGGAAGGAAGGAACAGGTGGGTGGAGGCGTAAGAGCAGTGATGGCGTTGGCGCGGTTGCTGGCAAAGCGAAGGTTGGTGGAGTTGCTGGAGCGGGTGAGAGGGGGCGTGGCAGGTGAGGGCGTGTTTGCAGATGTTGATGGCGGGCTCTCAGGTGAGGGAAGCGAAGGAGTGGGCGGAGAGGTGGTGAGGCGAGGTTTGAGGGCTGGTGGGGCAGGCAAGGGCTTGTTGTGCAGGGGGACGGCGGGGGGCGTCGCCTCCTCCTTGGGGTCGAAGATGGGGGCGCCGTTGTTGATGTCCGTGGGGTCCAGCATGCGACCCCCGCTGGCAGGCGAATAGGCATTGTTCAAAAGGCCGCTCTGGCTGCAAACAGGGGAGGCGCTTAAAGAAGGGGCATGGGGGGAGGGGAACTTCATGATCTGCGAATGCTCCGCTTCGCGCCGCCTCATCCAGAATCGAACACCACACACCAGCCCGACACCGCCCCCTCCACCACCAACACCAAGGAAGGCGATGCCAACCCAGAAGCCCTCAAATTCATGCGAGTTAAAGGGTGGGATAAGAGGGGGAAAGACAGGTGATTGTG
>JASANA010001329.1:0-17865 GCA_030248095.1 Ptycholaimellus sp. GST1_10 | reverse complement strand
CTGTGAAAAACCATGTGGCCACACCCAATTGACGAACCATGGCGCGAAGGTCTTTATGAAACTAAAAGAAAAACACAAAATTATAGAACATGAAACAGGTGTATACCTTTTCCCAATAAGCTGGTGTTCCTCGGACATCTCTCATGAAGTTGAAGGCAGAATCATTTGCAATAAGATCAGCCTTTTGCTGGTCGTCCAACAAGTCCTCTGCAGTCACTTCTCTCCCTTTTCGTTTTTTAGCTTCCATTTTGTTCATTTGCATTGACACTTGACCATAAAGTCGAGATAACGTATATTTGGTAACTGCATAAAATGGCCACTCGAGATGTCGTTGGAATCTTGAATCAAAATGATTCATCCGGTTTGCAAAGTACTGAACTTCGTTGATTGGTATTGGACGTTTTGAATCAACACCATTAATCCCCAGTGGATGTAGGGTAGGATAACAGAGTAAGTCACTATCTTTGTTATTGAAAACAGAGACAGGTTTATTTTCAGATCCCGGTGCAACTGTGATTACATCTCTTAACTTTCCATTGCTTGTAGTATTATTTAAAGTTGACGCATTTTCAAGAACCATATCTTCAGCTCCATCTAGCTCGTCACATAGCCCAGCGTTGTCGTCCATGTGCATAGCAACATTTAGTTCATTGTCCACTTCACTTGTTGCTCCGGGTTTCTTGTTATTTCCGATTGATATTATTTTAGCTACAAGTTTGTTTGGACACTTTTTGCGGATTTCTTCAATTTCTTGCAGTCGTCATGACCAATACATCTTCTTCAACATTCTGAGGCACTCCAATATAGTCCGAATCAACAACAGATGGTAAGCTCTGCTGACTTTCAGATGTTCCACTGGCACTGTGTTGGCTCCGTTGTGATTGTTGAGATGCTAATCCCGATCCCGACAATGATTGCGAAATGGAGGTAGAAGGGAACAAATTGTTTCTTGGGGGTGCAATTCCCTGATTTCCAGCTTCTTTGTTTCCTTCCAAAAGAGCATTTGCCACAGTGGCATCCTGCTTTGAAAACTCTTCTGCCTAGCTTGCATTTGTTGTTACATCATGCCATTTGGGATTCTTGACCACCAAATATTGAAGAGCTCTCCAAAGGTTGTCACAATTCACATTCCGCCTTTTATAGATCCCGCAGGGTACAGTCTTTGACCGTTTCATAATAACAGGCACAACTTTTGCAGAATCAAGATTACGAGGCAACTGTAGACCATCAAGCACAGATGATGTATCCAGTGGGTTTTTTTTTTTTTTTTTTCTTTTTTTTTTTTTTTTTTTTGTTCTTTTTTTTTTTTTTCTTTTTTTTTTTAAAATAAAAATAAATATAAAATAAATTTTTTTTTTTTAACAAATACCGATTTTCCTTGCATCTTTCGTTGTCCTCCTGCTGGCAATTTTAGAATTCTCATGAAAGAACATTGCCTTGCAATCAAGGATTCCTCCATGTCATTAATCTCAGCAAGTTCGGGTGGCACAATATCCAGTTCCATGTTGTTAAAAAAGCCTTTGGCGGTACTGCGCCCGATCTCAGTTTCCCGTGGCAATACTTGCATATATATCGTGGTTGTAAGCTTTTATTGCGAAGCTTCTGAAGTTCTTTTTCCAAGGTTATTATGGCCACTTCATAAAAATTGGGAAGTTGTTGTTGGTTAGATTGCTGTCCCTTTAATTCTATCAGTTGGTGTTGTTGTATTGGTTGTTGTAAGTGTTGTTGTTGTAACTCCCTCAGCTCACCCAGGTCCCCCAGCTGATGTTGTTGTTGAAATTCCTTCAGTTCATGATATGCTTGCAGTTGGTGTTGTTGCTGTAGCTCTTGTAGTTGTAACTGTCGTTGTTCCTGATTACCATTTTTAGTTTTGCCTCCTTTTTTATTTCCTTTTTGCACCATCTTCACCCTTTCCCTGTTGACTTCTCTGTATTTCCCAAGAACACCTTCATTGAACATATGCAACTCTCCATCTTTTAATGTGTCAGCATAACCTCTCCTCTTACTTTCCCGGCAAACTATGCATGAAGAGAATTGCAAACGGTGGTAGACTATATGCATCCGTTTCACCAGATTTTGTACTCGTAGTTGTCGTTCAATTTTTGATTCAGCTTGTGAACGTTTACCACTCAACCTCTTTGCTTTCTCCATTTCTAGCCGTTGTTTTTTGTGCCTATCTGTCTCACGTCTCAAGAACATTAGTCCACGCAGGCGGTCAAAGTTGTCATTTTCCTCAGTCTTCTTCACTTTCCATCTCTATTTCTGGGTCGCATTTTTCTACTTCACCTCCTTCTTCTTCAGGATCATTTTCAAAAGTTCCTCTTCGCTCCTTCTCCAATAGAAACAGGTACTCTAGACGTTTTTTAAACTCAGCATTGCTTTCTCCTTCTTGTTTCCCTCGCAGTTGCTTCAGTAGAGTTTGTTGTCTCTGGAACTGTTGTCTAACGGTTTCATCTCCAAGACGTTTCTGGCCCACAATTTCGTTGTAGACTTCTCTGTAAAGGATCAGTTGGTTTTCTTCGTATTCCATGTCTTGAAGCACTTCTCTTAAAATAGCTGTTTTTCTAAGTTCCTTTTGTGTTCTCTGGCGCTCCAGATATTTCCTTGCTCTTTCTACTTGTGCTTCTTTCTTCATCTTCTTTTTTCGCAAGACTGTCCATTCCTGAAGTTGCATTTCCACCGCAGTGCGTACTCGCTTTTGGAAATCAGTTTCGCTTTCATTGCCCTGTTTCTGTTCAGTTTCCGCCAAAATCCTCGCTTCGCTTTCAGCTGCTGACTCAACAGGTACTCTCAACAGCTTCTTAGCTTGTACAATGTAGTCTTGAATGTTGGCATTGCTCTCATCACCAAGTAGAGATAATACTTCCATTTCTTTCTCCAAGTCTTTTCCCATTTGTCGTTTCACCTTCTGCAGGAACCTATTTTTTTCCTGTCTTGCCTTTTTTTCTTCTTCAGATTCTTGCATAGCCAATTTAGCTTTTCTTTCTCTGTCTTTCTTTCGCACCTCCTCTGCAGCATTGTAGTCCAGGCTAAATGTTCCTCGTCGTTGTTGGTCATACTGCTTCATTTTTTCTGCTCGGCGGGCTGCTTCTTCTTCTCCCATTTGGTTGTAATATAGCCACGAATGTTCCCGCACGAAATGGGCCCTTTCTGCTGCTTTTTCTTCGCTCATTTGCCTGTAAAAGTTTTGAGCGTTTTCCCGCACTTGCTCTGCCCGCTCATTTGATTGCACCTCATCCAATTGCTCTATCCATTTCTGAGTATTGCCCCGAAGCCTCTTTCTTGCCCCCAAGCCTCTTTCTTGCCCCCAAGCCATCTCGCTGGGTCATCCACCTCCGACGGGGAGCCATCTGGGGAGAGCTTGTCCAACGCGGGAGTAGTTGATGGCATACTTCCACTCGGTAGCTCTCCATCCTGTGGAGGATCCCCAGTTGGTGTACTGAGAGACCCAGATGATGAGCACAATGACACCGATGAAGGCGATGATGCCGACGATGATTCTGATGATGGTGACGATGGGGCAGACGATGGAGCTTCCAAGTCCGTCGATCCCCTTCCAGGACTGCTTGGCCAGTCCCTGAGCCCCTTCCAACAGCTCACCCACAATGTTGCCAATGAGTTGTCCGTAGGCGTTGATGCCTTGGATGACGGCGTTGGGGTCAAGGGCAAAGCCGCTGGTGTAGTTGACCAATCCGCCCACTCGACGGCTGACGACAGGTATGTCTGTGGCATAGCTGGCGAGTGCGGAGAAGGGAATCTCGATCCTCGAGTTGAAGAGTACGGCACTTCGTAGGAGATGTTCGGGGTGAAGGGCGTGAAGAAGGGGCTGTGGAGGACCAAGGCGAAGGATCGGTTGGTGAGGTTCTGGAAGAGAGCGAGGCTCTCTCCTGGCATCGCGGGGTCCATGAAGATGTAGGGCTGGACCAAGTGGCAGTCCACCTTTGGGGGTCGCCGGGTTTTCCCTGCCGGGTCCCTCCGGGAGGAACAGGATCTCTCCGCTGGTGAGTTTCACAGGGAGGAAGAGGTAGCACTGGCTGGAGCCTGGAAGGCGATGGTAGGGGTAGATCAGTGCCACGTGGGCTTCCAGACACTTGGTGAGGTAGACGGCCAAGCCCTGGACTGAGGCGGAGATGTCGGAGCGGCTGGTGTAAGCTCGTAGTCCGACGGTGGGGTTCATGTAGAAGAGCTGCTTGAGGACTTGATACTGGTGGTTCTCCAGCAGGCAGATCCGCTGCTCTTCTCTCAGCTTGGCCTTGTTGATGATGTCATCAAGTTTGTTGACAATGAAGTGGATCTTGGCCTCAACTGGATTGTGGATGTTGTACCAGTGCTCGATCTCGCCAAGGTGTTGGTGGACGGCTTCAATCCGCTCCTTGCGAGCAAGGTGGCTGAGCGCGGGGAGTTGGAGCCATTGGGCATTGATGGCTTGATCATCCTGGGTCCTCGATTTGTCAGCATAGAGGGCCAAGGAGATGGAGCCGCTAACCTGATCAGCCAGGGGCCTTGATTTGTCAGTGTCAAGGTCCGAGGAGACAGGGTTGTTCTTGTGCCACTTCAGCCACTCCTCCTTTAGCTCTGCCTCCTCATCGGTGACCTTCTGTCGGAGGCGAGACTGGGCCCAGAGGGGCTTCTTGTCATTCCAGTGTTGGGAGTGGTCTCGGTGGGTGGGGCTTGTGCGGGTGTCCCGGGGGTACGTCCTGGTCGCCAGGAAGGAGAGTCTTGAGGTGGATGTTGGGGTTGTCGTTCTCTCACTTGTGCTTGCGGTTCTTGGGGTACTCGAGAGTCTTCTTGACATCCCAGTGGATCCTCACTGCCATGCCTTCGCGGTTGAACAGTGTGTCATTGGGCAGGCAGTTCATCTCTGGTTTGGTGAAGTTGAAGTTGTTCTTGGGCTTGTAGGTGGTGAACGAAGTTTGCAGGTTGGGGATGCGGACTCAGTTGCCCATGATGTCGGCTGGGTAGGTGCCGAGGAGCTTGAAGGGGCATTACTCTAGGAGTGGAGTATCATGCCAGACAACCGTGCTGGTGGGGGTGATGCAGCTCTCCTTGCCGATGTTGCAGCCGGAGAGGTCCACCCTGAGGTCCGTGGTGAGGGAGTCGTGGTTGGAGTAGATGTTCCCAATGTAGAGGTGGAGATTGGTGGCGGAGTATTAGAAGGTCTGCCAACAACAGTAGTGCGTGATCTCCACCTTCTGTTCCATGGAGTAGAAGCCTCGTTGTTGGGGCTTGAGGTCGGCACCACGGAACTTGAAGGTGTCCCAGGCATCGATTCACTTGTGGATGGGGATGGAGCGGCAGATGATGGGGAAGGGCAGGTCGACGTGGTACTGGCAAGGAGCTGGCCATGGCCACTTGACAGACACCGTGTAGATCTTCAGCTCGCACTTGACGGCGGGAGAGCGTGGCAGTCATCCATCGGTGCTGTAGACGTCGATGGGGTGGTAGGAGCAGAAAGCCTTCTTGGGGATGCAACAGTCACAGGTGACTTCGGGTATGGTGAAGATCCTGCCAGCTCCTGGGTGTTGGGGACAGATTTGGAACTTGACCCCTGTGGGTGGGGGCTTGGCGAGGTATTGAGCTTCTGCTTGGGCTTGGAGCAGTCAGTGTCTGATGACGTCCTCAGTCAGTGGAGGTTTGGGCATGTGTCCGGGGAGCTTGACTGACTCCAGATCCTCGGCAGTGGCTCCTGGGAGGAGCAGCATGAAGACCACGGCGGAGTGGGAGTGTGGGGCAGATGGAGTGGTAGTCAGGGTGGTGGATGTACTCGTGGTAGGCGACAGTTGCCGGTTCTTGTCCTTCGTTCCGGTTGGGGAAGAAGCGGGACTCCTCCTGGAGTTGATCTTGAGTCTCCCATTGCTCGTCTTCCTTGTCCAGGGCTTCGTCCTGGTAGCACTCCTCGATGAGAGCCTCGTGCTCTCGAGGGATGGTGCGGTGCTCCTGTCCCTCGAAGGGTTGGTGGCGGTGGCACTGGAGGGCGAGGAGCTGGGAGGTGTTGCGGGGAGTGTGGGGAGGTCCCGT
The DNA here is from genome assembly GCA_030248095.1 of Ptycholaimellus sp. GST1_10. Classification (NCBI taxonomy): domain Eukaryota; kingdom Metazoa; phylum Nematoda; class Chromadorea; order Chromadorida; family Chromadoridae; genus Ptycholaimellus; species Ptycholaimellus sp. GST1_10. The sequence goes on along the minus strand of JASANA010001329.1, from coordinate 11,847 downwards.
CTGGGCAAAGTCCTGGGTGGGTTTGGCGGCAAGGTGGGCTTCCTCGAGGTTGTTGAAGCGGAGCTTGCGGCGTCGCGTGGAGCAGCGTGGGTTGGGGTGGAAGTTCTTCTTCAGTCACTTGAGGATGCCTCGGAGTGAGGGGGTCTTCTTCCGGCGAAACGTCATCCCATTCGAGGGAGTTGTTGTCGTTGGAGTAGGTCTTGGAGTTGGGGGTGTCGTCGACATCCGGGGATCCTGCTTTGCCTTCGGAGGAACTGTTGTTGTAGAGGTCGGGTATGGTACATTGGTCGGGTATGGTATCCTTTTCCTCTGCGGGGGGGCAAGTACTCCGGTAGGGGCAGTTGCTCTGGGCGGGGCTCGTGGATGAGGGGGATGAGGTTCATGACGTGGTGGTCCTTGGTGTCATAGATGACCTTTCCTTTGGCCATGGTGTAGCTGGTCAGGACCTTTGCTATCACTGGCGGGTCTTCCTCGACATCCGACTGGTTGGGGGTGGGGGCAAAGCCGGTGATGCAGCCCATCCGGAAGGAGTGGCGAGGGGTGTTCTCGTCGTAGAGCCACACGAGCTCTCCTTCCATGGGGCTGTGGGCTGCTTCTCCTCGGTGAGGCTTGAAGTAGTGCTTGCGGTCGCCGATGAGGACATCTCTCAGCTCGGAGAGAAAGACCTTCCAGAGGGCATTCAGCACCATCTCTTGCTGGCTGAGCTCCTTGGCGAGCTTGGTCGGTGCAAAGTCCAGGTTGCTGATGGTGTCTTCAGGCCGTGGAGGGAGGCGTAGCTGTAGATGGGGGTAGAGGAAGTGCGCTGGCATGATGACCTGTGGGTCTTCGCCGTAGGAGAAGATTGGTCGGCAGTTGAGGATGGCTTCCATCTCCTGCACCAGCACCTTCATCTCTTCCTCGTGGATGGTCTTGTAGGCTGCCAGCCTCTTCAGGACTCAGCTCACCAAGCCCACCATGCACTCTACCATGCCGGCGGAGGGTGAGTGGTTCGGGGGGATGGTGTTGAGTTGAGCTCCCTTGGCCGGGAAGAAGCGGAGGAGCTCCTTCTTGTCAGCTTCGGAGGCTTCGTTGAAGGGCTCGTCAAAGAGGGTGACGGTGGCCCAGAGGAGCGGACTGTGGTTGTCTGAGTAGACCATGAGTGGGTAGCCCACTCTTCCACAGATCCGTCGCAGACCCTGGATGATGCGAACCCCATTGAGGTTGGGCAGCAGGTCCAGGATGACTCCTCGGGTCACTTGGCAGGTGTAGACCAGAATGTAGCACTTCTCAACTTGCTCGATGGTGTGCTCTTTCTGGCGGCGTTGTTGGGGGTCTGGAGGATGGTTGGGGTCCTGGAGTGTCCGGATGATGTGGAAGGGGCCCTTGACGTCTACCGAGACGTGCTTCATCACCGAGTGCGTCTCGAAGCACTGTAGCGGGTAGGGCCGGAAGCGCGGGGAGGCGAATGACATTGCCTCATAGCGGCGGCAGACCAGGCAGAGCTGGAGGGTGGCCTGCATCCGCCACACTCCTTTGATTATCCAATACCGCTGGTGCAGGAGGGCCAGGGTGACACGGGCCTTCATGTGCCCGGCCATGTGGTGGTAATGGAGTATGAGAAGCACTGTGAAGGCATGTTTCTCAGGCAGGAGGATGGGGTGGCAGCCATTGAGAGAGGGGTCAAGCCTTCCCAGTCTTGAGCCACACCTCAGCAGTCCAGTGTCGGAGAGGAAGAGGTCCAGGTCCTTGATGAAGGCGAGGACGTGCTTGGTGGCTGACTGGTCCTTGTTCTTGAGGGCGTGGATGACGTCTCTGAACTCCTTCCTCTGAAGGTACCGGACCCAGAGCTCTTCTGCGGCTTCCTGTTCCTCAGCGGTGATGGAGCGTGTCACAGGAATGGGCATCTTCCGGGTGGCCCGCTGGAAGCGCATGCAGTAGGCTGTGCATAATGCGCATTGAGCTCTGAACATATCATTCCTAAATCTATTGTTGTTAAAGAGTAAAAAGGATGTTTTTGCAGTAAATATGACAGAAGAAAAGTAACAATACAAAAATAATGGTAAAGCAAAACATTAGGATGCAATGGGCAAATATTACAAATAGAAATCAAGCTGCAGGGGCTGGTACTCGAGACTTGGACACAGGGCGAAGTATTTCAAAAGAGCAAAGAAGATCCTCGTCTACAGCCATGAGACCAGCAGCATTGTCAAATTCACCGCAGTAGTGTGGAGCTGAAAATATAGTGACAAGTCGTCGACCACCTAAGAATTCATAGCCATCCTGAACCACCTGATGTGCTCTTGCTACTAGGTCTATATCCATTCGTTGACAGAAATCGTTGAGAGCATCGGCACCAAATGCATAGGAAACTCCTCGAGTATTAGGTTTCCAGCCTCGTACGAACTTGTCAGGGTCTGCCCAGAGCATGTCACAGAGCATTCCTTGTGGTGGAGGATCTATAGGTCGCTGTATTTTTCGAAGTTGGTCCCATGATTTGATGTCTGGAGAAATGCCACCGTGAATGCAGAATATCTTGTTCTCGATGAGAGCAGCAAATGGCATGCAGTTGAACACCTCTTGGAATGTCTTCCATAAGCTTAGTGAATAGTGACGTCGACATTCTTCAAAGAATCCATATACTCGATTAATTGATGTACATTCATGGTTGCCCCGTAGCATGAAGAAGTTGTCTGGGTAGCGGCACTTGTAAGCCATGAGCAGGCATATGACTTCAATGCTCTGTCTTCCACGATCCACAGTCTCCCAGGAAAAGATAGTTGGTGCTTGGAGGAAATCCGCCACGATGTAGAAGACGTAGAAGGTCAGCATATTGACCATGTGTATCTCCACAGACCTTGACTGGTGCTCCAATTTCCAGAAAGGGTGGTTGGCTCATGAATGTTTCTCTTGCACTGTTGATGAGGTCCACGATGTCTTTTTCTCTCATGCAGCTGGCTAGTCCTCCTTTGTGTCCCACTCCCAGTATTCGGTCAATCACACTGTCCATTACACCATAATTCTATTAAGCCTTGCACTATCATTAAATAAATATAGCTGGAACTGATCACATGACGAGTCTAGTAATCACTTTTTCTAAAAAAAATATCATTGAAGTCTAACAATTTAATATTAAACTCGTTTGCAATCCAGGGTCTCGGCACATTATATATTATGTAGGATTTAAGTTACTAATATGATGCCAGTTTACTCATTTTATTTTGCCTGCCAGATTGCGGTTATCAACAGACCATTAATAATTTCTTCTTAAGCAATTGAGGGTGTATTCTGGTGCTCAGTGATCAGTGATGCTCTGAGACCAGTTCCGCCACCCCGAATTTGTTAAGGCAAACTTTAGCTTTCAAAAAATTGTCAATATTCATTAAGTATTCTCCCATTTTCAGCATAGTCCATTATTCAGGAGTTCTACTCAATAAAGTGGTTTGTCAAATGGTTGGGGATCAGTTCAACCATTCCAGATTTGTTAATATTAGAGTTGCAGATAAAAGTTTGTCAAAATTCGTTAAGAATTAACTCCTTTCCAGCATAGCCCATTTTTCTGTGTAACTACCCGAAATTTAATGTTTCAAAAGCTCCGAGACCAGCAACCGATTAAAGTATGATAGTGCTACACTACCCCTAGTGCACTAGGGGTAGTGCACTATGTAGTGCACTATGTTTAGCACACTAGTTAGTGCACTACCCTAGTGCATTAAAGTATAGAACGAGTATGTAGTGCACTATGTAGAACACTAACCTATTATTTTAGCTCTTTTATATGCTAATGATGATGAAATGAAGAATGACTGGGCGCATTTTTGGCAAATCTATGTCACCTAAAGGCTTCACACACTAAATAACAGTAAAAAATTCAACGTAATGAGGAAATAACTACTCATCGCTGCTTATCGCTGCTTACTTTACAAATGGCATTGGTTTAGATACTATGGTCACATCACTGCTGCCCATAAGCGTTGGAAAATACAACAGCCAGGATGCATATCATCAAGAGGGCTTCATGGACAAAATTCAATGAAAAACAAAATACATGTAGCACTGTTACTATATTTAGCCTTTACATGTCTTTACTATACTTAGTCTTTACTTGGATTGGGAAGTTCCGTTCCATAAACAGAGTTAAGGGCAATTTAGTTGTTGATGAAAATAAGCTTTTCTTTAAATAAACACCTTCAAAAGTTTTGCATGGTTAATATTGGGCTAGGTGGTTTGTAGATGTATTTGTTTGTTATATGGAACATTTTTAACGTTTTTCAATTTTTGAGGAATAATCCACATTAGGTTCGATAAATGAAACAAAACATGTCTCATCCATCACGGTGTAAGAATTGTGGTCAGAAAAAACTGGATTTGCAAATGGCACTTCTATGAGCACACGAAAACAAAACGTGCACGAAAAATACACAAAAAAACAAAGCAATACTATAGTTTTTTTCAGTTTTTTATGTCTCATGTTGCGTTTTGTTTTCGTGCGAACACAACTGAACCCATCCATGCACCATTTGCCCAATCTCAAAAAAGGCCAGCACATCAGCTGAAGGCCATTACGGGGGAAGTGTACTTGCAACCAGTTGGAAATATGTGGAATAGTTTGACAGATTGAAAGATTGTACCGAAACGATGTATTGGATGATTGTTGGATGGAAGATAATACCTCGATGTTGGATTGGATAAAATTTAAGTAATTCCAACAATTTCAACCTTTTCTTAATGCTCCTGCATCAATTGAAACCTCGACTTTTGAAGTATACGCCCCCAAATTGATCATGGCTGGGGTGGGAGGAAGCAGGCAGCAGCTGCGGTATATGAGGTCTTAGGAGAAGGAGAAATAGCGCATCATAATCGCATGATCGCTGGGGGATAATCGCATGAATAGACACGTTTTGTCAGTAATGGCATTAATGTGAGAAACATCAAAGGATTGAGGCACAGGCAATTTTGCGGTTTTGATACTTCTCTAGGGTGTAAGGGTGAGTGTGGAAGAAGATCGTTTAGGGCCTGCGGAAGAGGTTTCTTTGACGTGTCTAGCTTTCCTGCGGAGACTCGGATTTCGTTCTGAAACGTGGTGTAGCCTTTGATGAAGATTCGCCAACCGCCTTGTTGCGATTATCAAAGCCTGAAATTAATGGATTTCAATAAACGTACCAAAGAAAGGTATTGAGAGGTACGTGAGGAGCAAGATGCTGAGCTCTGACAAAGAGGAATAAGGAGGGATGAAGAGTTGGGGCGTGGCTGTTGAAGTGAGTCTTTTCGGGTTGCGGAGATTCCATAATTCGCAACATCATCCTCCCAACCGCAGCCCAGTCAGCGATAAAGCAATGAAGGAAAAATCGGAAAGTATACACAGTTTAACAGATTATTTTTGACATACTATTTGTCAGAGTCTTTCTGGCTTTGTTTAATGCTGCTATAGCTGCTAACATATTGATACTTACATATTTATACGACAAAGAAATTTTAATAAGTAGTTTGAAATGGTCAGAAATCATTGATTAAAAATAATTATGATACAAGTGGAGTATGAATGTTTTATTAACAAGAAATCTATTCAGAATCATAGACTGAACGAGTGGCTTCTAAATAATGGTCAAGTACGCCTTTGTTTATCACAACCTCTTGCAACAATTAATGATCAATCTACCAAGAGTTGGACACTTGCAATTCAATCGGCATCCTCTGGTACACTTCATCTAGACCCATTATCTGGTTAACATCGTAATATGCTATTCCCAAAACAAAACTTTGAAGCGGTTATGTTCACATGAAGTTCTTCTTAAAGATGGAACATAAGCGTTATTAAACATTACACCACCACCTTTCAATTCTAAAATACCCGAAAACAATCAAGAGAAAAATCAAAGTGCTCGAAAATCTGTTATACAGCTACAACTACATATTATGTTCATATACGAATCAGAATACGTTTTGCCACCGTTCAAAAAACAATATGCTACCGACATACGAATAAATTTTGAGCAAGATACTTTATTTGTCAACAAACATTTACTGCAACTGGCACTTAAAAAAAATCACCACTTTTAAAAAAAATGAATGAAGCACTATCAAGTCTCAACTGGAGTTGTTATTTTAGTAACATTCGAGAGCTAAAAGAATTCCTTTACCATGTGTAACGCAAAGACAAGTAAGCACTGAGTCTTTTAAATTTTTAGGTCAAATTTCTAAAAATACCCAATTTCCAGCTCTTGAAAGAAAAATATGCAAGTTTATTAGATCCATGAAAAGCGCATCACTTGGCTGGAAAATATTAGCTGCAGATTCTGCTCGGCTATGTGAAACAATTTATATTATCCTATCAGAGCTAAAAAAAAGAGGAGTTGGAAAAAATCAAGAAGATGATTACGAATGGAATAGGACATCGTCTAACTGCAGAAGGATATTTTTCACTGCTAGATGGGCTTTCAATATCTCTCAATGGTGAAAGATTTGACCGCAAGTCACTTGCAATGACTTGTGTTTCACTATTACCACAATTTGTGAATATTCATAGCAAACTCATAATCCAAACTAGTGATGGAGAAATTATAACTTTTGTTGAGCTTCTTGGTGAACACACTAAACAAGTAGAATGGGATTACAATAGTATATTCCGATTGAATGCAAACAATTTTGACACAATGACAGTTGAAGCATTGCTTCAATTTATTTATCCAGAAAATATCTTTCCACCAGAGCACTTACTTGATGCTTGTTTGAACCTTGCACAGGAATGGCAAATGTCCACAGCTAAGTCAAATCTTGAAAACCATTTGTGCAAAAACTTAGCCACTTTGTGTTCTGACAGTTCACAATTATTGGTTTTGACATTAGGCATTAAATGGGATCTGCAATGGCTCATCGAATGTATAACTAGAAAAATAAGACTTAATCAACATACGTTGGATAAGGTACATGGTATATGTAGGGAATTTTCAAATTATTCAGCTTTGCATCGCATTATGACAAATGTTTTGAAGTATCATAGACATTGTCAGCTTCACTCTCAAGAAAACATATCAGTCCTTCTGGCCTGGTCATCATGCTTCTGATTATATGCTGTTCGATATGAATAATACTATATTTGATTAAATAATAATATTTTAAATAAGACCATAGCACAAAAGGAGAGCAGCTGGGCGCTTTCCAGAAGATGTCAGTGCAAATCTGACAGGTCTTTGATGGCTCTTTGGTTTGTAATAGGCTTTAATAAGCCCCCAAAGATAGCCTTGTAGCAGTATTGCACTGTTCAGGAGTTTCGAAAATTTTTGAACTGCTGCTACAGACCTCTCCAAGGTTTCATGATCATAAGACCTTAGCTCAAAAGTAGAGCAGCTGGGCGCTTTCCAGAAGATGTCAGTGCAAATCTGACAGGTCTTTGATGGCTCTTTGGTTTGTAATAGGCTTTAATAAGCCCCCAAAGATAGCCTTGTAGCAGTATTGCACTGTTCAGGAGTTTCGAAACTTTTATGAACTGCTTCGACAGTCGTCTCCGAGTTTTCATTATCATACGACCTTAGCTCATAAGTAGAGCAGCTGGGCGCTTTCCAGAAGATGTCAGTGCAAATCTGACAGGTCTTTGATGGCTCTTTGGTTTGTAATAGGCTTTAATAAGCCCCCAAAGATAGCCTTGTAGCAGTATTGCACTGTTCAGGAGTTTCGAAACTTTTTTGAACTGCTGCTACAGACCTCTCCGAGGTTTCATGATCATAAGACCCTAGCTCAAAAGAAGAGCAGCTGGGCGCTTTCCAGAAGATGTCAGTGCAAATCTGACAGGTCTTTGATGGCTCTTTGGTTTGTAATAGGCTTTAATAAGCCCCCAAAGATAGCCTTGTAGCAGTATTGCACTGTTCAGGAGTTTTGAAACTTTTTTGAACTGCTGCTACAGACCTCTCCGAGGTTTCATGATCATAAGACCTTAGCTCAAAAGTAGAGCAGCTGGGCGCTTTCCAGAAGATGTCAGTGCAAATCTGACAGGTCTTTGATGGCTCTTTGGTTTGTAATAGGCTTTAATAAGCCCCCAAAGATAGCCTTGTAGCAGTATTGCACTGTTCAGGAGTTTCGAAACTTTTTGTAACTGCTGCTACAGACCTCTCCGAGGTTTCATGATCATAAGACCTTAGCTCAAAAGTAGAGCAGCTGGGCGCTTTCCAGAAGATGTCAGTGCAAATCTGACAGGTCTTTGATGGCTCTTTGGTTTGTAATAGGCTTTAATAAGCCCAAAGATAGCCTTGTAGCAGTATTGCACTGTTCAGGAGTTTTGAAACTTTTTTGAACTGCTGCTACAGACCTCTCCGAGGTTTCATGATCATAAGACCTTAGCTCAAAAGTAGAGCAGCTGGGCGCTTTCCAGAAGATGTCAGTGCAAATCTGACAGGTCTTTGATGGCTCTTTGGTTTGTAATAGGCTTTAATAAGCCCCCAAAGATAGCCTTGTAGCAGTATTGCACTGTTCAGGAGTTTCGAAACTACCGCAAACCATGCAAACCATGCAAACTCTTCAGTCTACCGCAAACCATGCAACGACCAAAGCTATGGATGCCGTTTGATTCGGTGTGCACCAATGTCTTCAGAAATGATTCTTCACTACGAAAGCTGAGACCCACAGAGCAAAAAAGAACAGCAGCAAGGCCCACTTACTGGACACTGATAATAAGGTACCTCATCAAAAAATACAAATCATATGGCGACCCCTAGGTCCCATACAGAAATAAAAACAACAAACAAGGTCTTGCAGCAAAGGAAGGAATCAGCAATCCAATTAGGAAACGATGAACAAAGATGCATGAATGTCAAAACACCATACTTCAATCGAGAAAACCCTCATGGTACAAAAAAACACTGTTCGCCCAGGCTATATTAGGATAATCCCAACAACAAGGAGCCCCAAAACTATGGCACCTTCTAGGCAGCAGACCAAAATGCAAATATGAAAACAGGCTGCAGACTAAACGTAGTATACCAAATTAAATGCAAATGTGACAAGATGTATATAGGGGAAACCAAAAGACACCTGGAATCCAGAATCAAAGAACACAAAAGCAATTGGTGCAAGAATAGCCAGCACAACGTTTTCAAGGATCACCAAGGGAGTAACCATGGACCGGAATTTGACTCTGCTAAGGTAATACATAGGTGCAACCAGCAACATGAACGCAAAGCGGCCGAGGCTTTATGCATCAAACTGAATGAAACACGGGTAATTGTAGACCTAACCAATGTACAACGACAGCATGACATTCCAAATGGCGTTCTACCTCTTTTACAACCAGGACCTAATACAGCACGCTAAAATTTTGAATCATATACAGTTTTTACAGTGTTTTTCTTTGCGTAATTTATTTGTAATAGTTATTATTATGTTCGTTCTGACAAGTGTCAGAAATCTATTTTACTGATGAAGAAGATAATACTTCGAAACGTTTAAATATTTGTGACTACATCACTACTGTGCTTACATTTCTGGATAGAGTATACATAATAATATTTTATTATTGCATTCTTGTTTCTGTTTTCATGGTCGTTTTATGTTTATTGATTTGTATAAGGCGAAATATATTTCACCTTTTTTGATCGATTACAACCAATGCATGCTCGGAGTGGTTGGAATGAACATCTTTAATTTACATCTATTGTATCAAAATATGTAAGGCTTTCTATGGCTGAAAGCGGCAAAACGGCAGGGCTGAAAGCGGCAAAACAATAACAGGGGCTATAACAAAATGGCCATCATATGTGGTAGTAGATGTTCTTCACAACCTCTCAGTCCTGCTCTTTGTTCTCCTTTAGCAGTTGGGTGCACAGCTATCTCACGTCGTCGTACATGTTCCACTTCCACCTATCCGGCACATCCGGCTTGTCGCCAACATGCTGAAAAGAGAGCATCAGTGAAGTCAGTGAACTTGTCTGGCAGCGAAACGAAAGGCAGGCGAATGCTGGCAGTTTTCGGTTTGCTGTCATTCGCAGTAAATTGCTGAAGTTGAATTGAACGCCATCTTAGAAGGGGGCAAGATCAACGGCGAAGTGAGCATAAGGGGCGCACCTAGCAAAAAGCAGGGCCATGTAGAGGGTGTTTATCGTTGGGTGCAGTTAATAAGCCAAGCAGTCTCTAGTTACCAAACGTTGTGCCGTTTTGTACAGCTGTATCATAGAGGGTATCCTATAGTTTATAATTTCAGCAATAGGGAAAGGTAGGAGCGAAGGACAAGTTCATCCTGACACTAATGAAAACTCTCTTCGGCCTGCACCGCCAATCAAGGTCAACGAAACCGGCTACGGATACGCCACACCCTGCAGGGAAAGTAGACATTAGAAACATGGTGATTGACCGTTGCTCAAGCGGTTTTGATGTAATTGTAGGAATAAACGTACTTAAGCAGTTCAAACTGCTGTTTTTTTGATTTAAAAAACAAGATTATTCAAGATGTGTTTCCTTGACAAGTATATGGCGCAAAGCGCAATAGGTGACCGCGGAGCACTTACACCTTCACATATAGCAAAATCCAAAAATTAAGGAAAATTTCTGCTGTGAAGGTGAACATTGAATCTCAAAAGGAAAATTCTGTGGTTTCTCAACCATTTTTCAAAAATAAGCATATATTTAGTATCGGTATATACTACTTGTGAATCAAAAAACCAAAGTCTTCTGTGCAATTCTCAGCCGTTCAGCTGCAACTAATTATTGATGCTATTGTTATGTGTGAAAGTTTGTCACTCAAGAGGGCACGTCTGTGGTTTCTCAACCATTTTCAAAAGTACGCACAGATTTGGAATCGCTATATACGACTTGTGAACAAAAAAACTCAAGTCTTTTGTGCAATTCTCTAGATTTACAGGAGCTAGAGCGCAAAAACTGTATATTGCAATTTTCAAGCATTTCTACCCAAAAAAAAGTAATGTTTCAAAATGCTCAGAAACGATTTCCAGCCCCCTCCAGATCTTCCTAAGATTTGCATTACCTTTCAGGAAAAAAAAAGTTTGTCCCAATCCTGTCTGAGAATTCGCCCCGTGGACAGCATTTCCAGACATATACCTATATATATATCAGGACAAAAGTTTAGTAAACCATCGACGGAGCGGCCCTTCGGGCCGCTCCGCGGTCAAAAAAATGCGTCCAATTCGACCAATACCCCGTCCTTGGAAAAGATGCAACTATCTTGCTCCCAAGGTGAGGAATTCTGCCTTTAGCGAGCCACTCCATGCAGGAGAAGTTGATCAAATTCAACACCAAAACAAGCATCCAACTAGGACGATACCAAAGTGTCCACTAAGCACAATTGCAAAACAGACACCAATGCCAAATGTAGTGTCATTTTTGAAATGTAAAAACCATTTACTTCAACACATGACACAGTTCTATTCGAGCATAAATAAAAACTAGCAAAAACAATTGGTACATCGTAGATTGTTTTTTAACATCAAGAGAAGATAACTTCACAATACCATTGGTGAACAGGAAAGATTTCCCCTGGACCTACCAAATACAAAATTAGGCTGGGTTAAACTCTGCAATAAAGAGTAACATTTTTCATATCGAATTCTGTGACCAAAGAAGAAGACATTTCAGATAAAACTAACACCTGCAGATAACTCTACTCAACTTTTAGCCATTTGTTCATGGGACATGAAGCCACTATGCTAACTGGTAAAGAACATTTGACGTTTATTAGTACGTAGGCGGGAAATTGGTCTTGAGGCTCCGCATGGAAAAAACAAAAAATACCTTTTCTAAATTTTGAAAAAATATCACATGTGCATAAGCATGACTGATTACAATTTGATGGTAGGTGTTTGATGTTTTTTACAGCAATGAATTAACAGACTTATACACCTTTTGATTTCTCAGCCGACCTATACTCCT
>JASANA010001326.1:0-53477 GCA_030248095.1 Ptycholaimellus sp. GST1_10 | reverse complement strand
TAAGGGCCATTGGCCGTTTTAAGGGCATGGGCCAATGTTTGACAGTAGGATAACATAAATTAGAAAACAATACCAGTTATCAGCGTTGCATGGCCAATGGTGGGTAGAATAGAAAAGAGGCCTTGGTGTAAATAGGGGCGAAATGCGGTAGTGTCAAAAAAGGCAACACCTTAAAACCTGCAACGTCTCGTTTGGAAAGGCAACGCCCGTATTCTTGTTTCTTAGACCACAGCTATGCTATATCCAGGTGTTGCCTTTCAATTTGGGGCGTTGCTTTTCCTTTTAGGGCCTTGAACGCTATTTTGGACTCTGTGGGGCTTATTTTAGCCATTAATGCATGAAACAAGATATGCAATGGCCAAATATGAAAGGAAAGAATGAAACATTTGAAAGACCAAAATTGATGGCTTCGCATTGTACATGGAGAATTAACATCAGAACAGTACAGTATCAGAAATCAAAAAGAGAGTAATTGTAAGGTTCAATGTGCAAAATGATTTTCTCGAGTTAATGTGCAAATAGCTCATCATTTATCAAAAACAAAACTGAAATTGCAAGGTTAAAAGTGCATGTTACAAGCTATATCTCAATTCTATGAGATTTTGTGCCTTAGTCGCTCCCACAAGGCTCCAGAACTAAAGGGATAACTCTCAAAATACTTCCCGAACTGGGGTTTGAAAACACGTAGTTCAGGGTCAGAAAACCCACAACTGCGTGTCGCTTGTCGAATAGGAGTCGCCCTTGACGGCGACTGGAAATTACATTCCCCGTAATAGCTCCAAGCCCCTATCGCTTTCTCAAAACCACTCCATTACTAGTTCGCGCCCATTTAGACTCCTACTCCATTTAGCCTCGCCCATTTTATGCCCCCTCCTCCCCCTACCCGCCCCCAATCTCTGCCCTCCCTGCAATGCCCAGGCCTACATGGAGGCAGGCGGTCTGAGCAGAGAGGAGTAGCAAAAGAGCGCACATCTGCTCCCACTCCGCTCAATCTGGTGGAGGCAAAAAACGCGGCACCGGAGAACCTCCAACCCCCCTCATCTGCCTCCTCCTTTCTCCTGCCAGCCCGGCCTATTGATGATGAAGCTGTAGTGTGAGGGGAGGCAGAGTGAGGGAGTTGATCTGGCCAGGCCGCGCTTGGATTGGGGTTGATGGGGTTGGGGTCTAAAAAGGGGGCAGCAGGACTTGTGCTGGCATGCACAGACTCCGCAAATAGGCCAGAATGGGAGGCCATTTAGCAGCAGCACTGCACAGCGCCCAAAGCCCCTCCGCACATGTGCGCTTCCACATGCACGCGCGGCCCAGAAAGACACACAGCAGCCATGAAGCCCTCATAGACTCGCCGCGTCTTCACCAGGCCAGGACCACACAAAGAGAGAGAGAGAGGATGAGTGGAGAGGAGCGGAGTCTCCGCTGGCACCCCGCTGATTCCCCCAGAAAGACCCGCCATCTTCTGCCACCAAACTCGCTCAAATTAGCGCCTCCTTATAGTCCCCGCTCAGCCTGGCAATGGACGGGAAGGAGTCTGGAAGAATGGAAGGCGGGATATATGTATGAGTAGATGGAGAGCAGGAAGCGAGGGAGGCTGGACGGAAGCGGGCGTGTAAGTGCGCCAATTGGCCCAAGGGTGAAGGCCATAAGGACGGGCAGTAAAGATTAGCAGAGGCGGAGAGAGAGCTGGAGGTAGGGAGGGGGCAGGAGGGGTGGGCTGGGGTTAAAACGAGCGGTAGGAGCAAGGGGGAGGTAAAAAAGGCCTGCGCGTGCCTGTTGGCAGGCGGCTGTAGAGGCTGAGAACGCCGTCAGCCTCTCGCGTCTCAGCAAACACCGCAAAACAACGCAATTTTTTTCCGCCCTCCCTCTGCCCTCTCCTAAGGATCGCCGCCTCTCATTTACACAGCCTTTTGGCCTGCTGCTGTCTGCGTCTGCTTGTTGCAGGGAGGGGGGAGCTTGTGTATGGGGTGAGGTGGGTTTTTTGTGGGGTGGTGGAGTGAGTGGGGGTGACGGAAGAGGCAGGTAATGGATTGGTGGGTGGGGATTGTTGGCAGTGCAAATGGGCGGAGCAGAGGGGGGCGCCTCCTTTCAGGAGGTAATGGACGGAGTGCCTGGGAATGGGCGCATATCCCCACACTGCCTCCACAATGGAGCCCTCCTCCTCCTCACCCCCTCCCCCCACCCCCAACCTACAGCCCCCCCTAAAAGCTCCTCCATTAGCAAGCGTCTTCTCCAACACCCACACTGCATCCCGCTCTCACGCAAAGCCTTCAAATCATCCACTACTACCTCTCCACCTTCGCTCTGCCCATCTTTCGGATTGAATGGATTGATTGACATTAAAAGGGGGACGGAGCATGTATTTACCAATGTCCGCTTTATTCAATCTCATGTTCTGATAAATAGATTTTCGAGAGAGATTTAATTTTGGCTTGCCAATGATACCAGTTATAGAGTAATTGTGATGAGCTGCATGAATAATTCTGGAATGCTTGGTGAAAGCAACTGTTCTAGAGCAGAAAACCGAGATGCCGGGTCATAATCCCACAATTACCAAAAACCGAATTGAAGAAAAACTTCAGCACAAAAGAGGAGAGAAAATTACGAGAAACTGTTCTACTAAACTTGGCAGAAGCACAAAAATCAATCTCGTGGCCAGTAAGCAGTGAACGATGTCTTCAAAGCAGACGTTCTTTACAGTTTTGAGCCCCGCACATGCAGATCACTTTTCGGCCTGTCAGTCGATTGAGTGATTGATCGCATGAGTAAGTGAAAGGAAATTGGAGTACCAGGAATGGAGCCTACGACGTAGCTGTAGTCCCAGGTGATCTCCTGGCCGGCCTTCATCGTTTTCAGGGTGAAGAAGGCCACCCAGGGGAAGCTGGCAATCCATTCATGCTCTCTCATGGGAAGCAAAGAAACGAAAAAGGTCACACCGAAGGTCATGCGTGTCCACGAGGACGTTTTGGACGAAGCAGGTTGGATTGCCTAAAAGTTCCACTTTGTGCGGATAGAAGTGAGCGGGAAAGCTGAAACCGGCCTACAGGAATGGTTGAAGTATCGCCCGATGTTGCCGTATTTGCGGGCGTCGATGACGAACGGGTTTTCAGCTCCAAAATACCTTGAAAAGAATTAGCAATAGGTAAGCCCAAGCGCAACACTGTAGACTAAGCCGCACTTTCTGAGCGAAAAGGGGACCTCCTTGGGCGACCTATCCGTGTCGAGGAGAGCAGGGGCTGACTCTGATGGCTCTAGTCCGCCCACAAACGTTGCCCTGGAATTTGCCGATTTTTTCCACAATAGTGCGAAGGAAGCCTAAATTTTTCTTCCCGAACCTAAGGAGCCAAAATGATGAGAAAAGGGATTGAGTGAACCGCTTGATGGTGGTCTCCACGATGTCATCCTCCTCCTCGCCAGATCGGTTGTGCAGCTTCAGGCTTTCAATGGTGTTGACGAGGTCCATGTCGGCGAAATAGGTGTCCCCCTGAAAAGCAGGCTGTATCCGGTGAGGACAGGGAAGGAAGGGATAGATGGGTAGAAACGTGTTCGTTGCCGATCTGGGGCCAATTCGGCAAGAACGGGTCAAATTCTTGCCGAATTGGGGCTCGAAAACACTGTGTTACGGGTCGGAAAACTCGAAACACCGAGTTTCGTGTCGACTCCTATTCGACAAGCGACACGCAGTTGTGGGTTTTCTGACCCTGAACTACGTGTTTTCAAACCCCAGTTCGGGAAGTATTTTGAGAGTTATCCCTTTAGTTCTGGAGCCTTGTGGGAGCGACTAAGGCACAAAATCTCATAGAATTGAGATATAGCTTGTAACATGCACTTTTAACCTTGCAATTTCAGTTTTGTTTTTGATAAATGATGAGCTATTTGCACATTAACTCGAGAAAATCATTTGCACATTGAACCTTACAATTACTCTTTTTTGATTTCTGATAACTGTACTGTTCTGATGTTAATTCTCCATGTACAATGCGAAGCCATCAATTTTGGTCTTTCAAATGTTTCATTCTTTCCTTTCATATTTGGCCATTGCATATCTTGTTTCATGCATTAATGGCTAAAATAAGCCCCACAGAGTCCAAAATAGCGTTCAAGGCCCTAAAAAGGAAAAGCAACGCCCCAAATTGAAAGGCAACACCTGGATATAGCATAGCTGTGGTCTAAGAAACAAGAATACGGGCGTTGCCTTTCCAAACGAGACGTTGCAGGTTTTAAGGTGTTGCCTTTTTTGACACTACCGCATTTCGCCCCTATTTACACCAAGGCCTCTTTTCTATCTACCCACCATTGGCCATGCAACGCTGATAACTGGTATTGTTTTTAATTTATGTTATCCTACTGTCAAACATTGGCCCATGCCCTTAAAACGGCCAATGGCCCTTAAAACGTTCATTAATAACAAGAGGAAGGATGAGGTTGATGGTGTATGAAAAATCCGGCCTTATATTTTGTGCAAAAAAATCTAAAAAAATGGATCCATATAAGAAGCAAGCGGATTCATAAGCAAAATTTCCAAAATAGCCAACCTTTTCAATTTTTATTTATCTTTGCTCAAAAAAAGGATCAAAAATGGATTCCTGGTCCAAAATTACCTACATATAAGCTTAATTGGTCAATTTATGGCATGAAATGGCCCTGTAAACATGTCTAGAAGTTGAGTGTCGCTCTGTCCGACCCTGGTAGGGAGCAGGGTCGGAAAACACCCAACTCCGTGTCGACTCTCAACATTGACACGTTGTTGCCGAATTGGGGCCAGTTGCGTGTCGGAAAACACTGACCCCGACACCGACACTGACCCTGACACGCAACTGCGTGTCTAGTACTTAAGCGACACTGACCCATTCTTGCCGAATTGGCCCCTGCTCAGCCACCTCGTCGGAGAGGATAGCGCCGGCATAGACGCAGACGAACTGACCGCGCGGAATGTCCGCCAGCGTTCGCACGCCCCAGCCTGTCAATTTGCCTTTTATTGCTGCTCTTGGGCAAGCTTATGCAAAAACAATACAAAATTTAGTGTCTTGAGGGTAAAAGATCCGGTCTTGAAAAGGATTGGAGACCTTTGGATTGGGTCTTGAAAAGCTGAAGAGGGACGGAGATGGGGTGTTGGACGACGCGGTTGGGGCAGCGGTTGCGGTCGCACTGACAGAAGGCGTTGCACTCATAGATCCCTGTCGTAATCTGCCGCAGGAGACGTCTGTGCTCATAGCCGTTAGCCGCACTCCCACCATCCTCCTCATCCTGCATCACGCTGCATTTGACATTATCCACCATTTTTCAAAATTTTTGATGAATCTGCAAATTTGTGAATTTTTAAGATTTTTTTGAGTACTGAATTAAGCGTTCTTGCCCACTAAATGCATCCACCAAAGTTGACAAAATTTAGGGTTTCGAACAATCAAAGGCAAACAAATATTTATAAATTTAGGTTTTTAAAAAGTTTGGAGGACCTCCGTAAGGCAGCCTTCAGCTTCGGCGGTGAGTTTCTGGCATGCGCACTTCTGGGGATCAGCACAGTTGTCTGTACATCAAGGCAGTTTTACGAGCCTTCAATGGAAGACGAAGGTGTAGAAAATACCCTGGCAGTCACAGCCGGAGCAGATGCTCGGGATGTCAAAGCGCTCCTCCTCTTCTACCTCCTTCGGATTGTAAGCAAAGCGCGAGACCTGAAACGACATTAACCCACATTAGCTCTTCTGCACCTAAATATGTTTCCAATCTCCTTTCACAGCTCTTTCCTCTTTAAGACAGCCTTTTTGAGAAAATTGAGAAGTTATGAAAGAGCAAGGACACTTTTTTTGGGTCCATGTCGATTCGTGAACAATAACAATTATTTACAATAAAATAAATCCTCTATATTGAGCTTGTAATGCTTTTGTAAAAAGAATGGAAATTTATATGAAAAATGCACAAAAAAGGATGGAAAGAAAATGTCAGAAAACAAAAAAGAAGGTGAAAATTGGTAATAAAGGAAGCATTGAAGGAATGAATGATCTACCTATTTGCAATGATGTAACTCAAGACAATGAATAATTCTAAGACGTTTGTGGATAATAGAATAAGAGACAATGGCAAACACGACAACCGATTCATCATGAATGAAGCAAATCATGTTTTCTTTGAGGAAATTGAATTTCTTCATGAAGCAAATCATGTTTTCTTCAAAAAGGACATGTGCATTTTTGGAAATCTTATTTCATCATATCCTTTCATTTTTTTCGCTCTGTTCCAGTTATTTCGGACGGTTTCAAGTGTGGCATTTACCCAGCTTTGCTAGACGAGATCTTACAGGACCGCCATGATCATGGTAAACGCATCATGGTTCGTGAACAAAGATAAAGAACACCTAGCTTTTTACAGCTGAAATGGCCATGTCGCCGTTCAATCTACAGGCTAATTTGATTACTGCACAATGGGATGGCTAATTGAATGGAGCGCATAATATTTGTTAAAACAAAAAATCTTCGAACCATCTTTGGCATATAAATTTATAATGATTTTGTCAAGTATCGATTATAATGAAGTTTTCATAATGAATAGCAAAACGAAGAAAGAATAAAAACCAAAGATCAGAAACCAAAAAAAAGAAATATACGAAAATGCTGGAAATGGAATAGAATCATCGAAAAAGCTGATGGAGCAGAAGATCGACCTATTTCAACAAACTTAGTCTAATCCTGGAAAGATTGTAGATGATAGGATGAATGGCGATGGCAAGTTACATGGCAGCTAATAGTTTCAAGACGATCATAAATTTGGCTGGATTACTTAATTTGATAAATTTCAGTAACGCGTCGAAGACAATAGCTGCATGCTGTCGAGATGGCTCAACGATGAAGGACAATGCAGGATAGCTGTAAATGAATTACCACAGTACCCTCGTCCGGGCCGGATTAATCGAGCACATTTGGAGCTGAAGAAGGAAGCCTAAATATTCGCTGATGTTAGAAAAAGTGAAAAACGGGCAAGCAGGGCAAATCTGAGCACAACCAAGAACAAGCTCTAGAAGATCGACACATGACAAAACTAATGTCCAGCAAAAATGGTTTAGTTTAATTAACAAATAATGTGTCTAAACATTAAAATGATGAATTTTAGGAAAGAGGTACGTGCGACTTATGGCGTTGACGATGCTGAATGATGTTCATGAAATGGCAACAACCAACGCTGCGCCAAGACTACGGGACTGGACTACGCCCTAGCCGGATCAATATACAAGGTTAGCCATTTTTTTTTACAAAACCATTCTTAGGTAGGATTAGGGTAGGGTTTAGGGCAAAAAATGAGTTTAGGGCTTAGCGATTTTTTTAAACTTAGGGACTTATTGAGTTTGAGTGTGTCAAGTTGCAGCCAAGTTAAGTTCTAGCCTCTATTAGGGGAGGGTCTTTAGGGTTCTTTTTTTAGATGGTTAAGCTGGTCCGTTAAGCATTTGTTGGCACTGCCCCATCCTATAAGGAAAGCGTGTGTAGTGCTGACTTATGTTAGGAGCCGCGAACCTTTTTTCTTTTAAGTTCTTGATTTTCTTTTGAGTTTAGGTTTTAGCCTCTATTAGGGGAGGGTCTTTAGGGTTCTTTTTTAGATGGTTAAGCTGGTCCGTTAAGCATTTGTTGCCACTGCCCCATCCTATAAGGAAAGCGTGTGTAGTGCTGACTTGTGTTAGGAGCCGCGAACCTTTTTTCTTTTAAGTTCTTGATTTTCTTTTGAGTTTAGGTTTTAGCCTCTATTAGGGGAGGGTCTTTAGGGTTCTTTTTTAGATGGTTAAGCTGGTCCGTTAAGCATTTGTTGCCACTGCCCCATCCTATAAGGAAAGCGTGTGTAGTGCTGACTTGTGTTAGGAGCCGCGAACCTTTTTTCTTTTAAGTTCTTGATTTTCTTTTGAGTTTAGGTTTTAGCCTCTATTAGGGGAGGGTCTTTAAGGTTCTTTTTTAGATGGTTAAGCTGGTCCGTTAAGCATTTGTTGCCACTGCCCCATCCTATAAGGAAAGCGTGTGTAGTGCTGACTTATGTTAGGAGCCGCGAACCTTTTTTCTTTTAAGTTCTTGATTTTCTTTTGAGTTTAGGTTTTAGCCTCTATTAGGGGAGGGTCTTTAGGGTTCTTTTTTAGATGGTTAAGCTGGTCCGTTAAGCATTTGTTGCCACTGCCCCATCCTATAAGGAAAGCGTGTGTAGTGCTGACTTGTGTTAGGAGCCGCGAACCTTTTTTCTTTTAAGTTCTTGATTTTCTTTTGAGTTTAGGTTTTAGCCTCTATTAGGGGAGGGTCTTTAGGGTTCTTTTTTAGATGGTTAAGCTGGTCCGTTAAGCATTTGTTGCCACTGCCCCATCCTATAAGGAAAGCGTGTGTAGTGCTGACTTGTGTTAGGAGCCGCGAACCTTTTTTCTTTTAAGTTCTTGATTTTCTTTTGAGTTTAGGTTTTAGCCTCTATTAGGGGAGGGTCTTTAAGGTTCTTTTTTAGATGGTTAAGCTGGTCCGTTAAGCATTTGTTGCCACTGCCCCATCCTATAAGGAAAGCGTGTGTAGTGCTGACTTATGTTAGGAGCCGCGAACCTTTTTTCTTTTAAGTTCTTGATTTTCTTTTGAGTTTAGGTTTTAGCCTCTATTAGGGGAGGGTCTTTAGGGTTCTTTTTTAGATGGTTAAGCTGGTCCGTTAAGCATTTGTTGCCACTGCCCCATCCTATAAGGAAAGCGTGTGTAGTGCTGACTTGTGTTAGGAGCCGCGAACCTTTTTTCTTTTAAGTTCTTGATTTTCTTTTGAGTTTAGGTTTTAGCCTCTATTAGGGGAGGGTCTTTAGGGTTCTTTTTTAGATGGTTAAGCTGGTCCGTTAAGCATTTGTTGCCACTGCCCCATCCTATAAGGAAAGCGTGTGTAGTGCTGACTTATGTTAGGAGCCGCGAACCTTTTTTCTTTTAAGTTCTTGATTTTCTTTTGAGTTTAGGTTTTAGCCTCTATTAGGGGAGGGTCTTTAAGGTTCTTTTTTAGATGGTTAAGCTGGTCCGTTAAGCATTTGTTGCCACTGCCCCATCCTATAAGGAAAGCGTGTGTAGTGCTGACTTATGTTAGGAGCCGCGAACCTTTTTCTTTTAAGTTCTTGATTTTCTTTTGAGTTTAGGTTTTAGCCTCTATTAGGGGAGGGTCTTTAAGGTTCTTTTTTAGATGGTTAAGCTGGTCCGTTAAGCATTTGTTGCCACTGCCCCATCCTATAAGGAAAGCGTGTGTAGTGCTGACTTATGTTAGGAGCCGCGAACCTTTTTTATTTTAAGATCTAGATGTTCTTTTGAGTTTTGGTTTTAGCCTCTATTAGGGGAGGGTCTTTAAGGTTCTTTTTTAGATGGTTAAGCTGGTCCGTTAAGCATTTGTTGCCACTGCCCCATCCTATAAGGAAAGCGTGTGTAGTGCTGACTTATGTTAGGAGCCGCGAACCTTTTTCTTTTAAGTTCTTGATTTTCTTTTGAGTTTAGGTTTTAGCCTCTATTAGGGGAGGGTCTTTAGGGTTCTTTTTTAGATGGTTAAGCTGGTCCGTTAAGCATTTGTTGCCACTGCCCCATCCTATAAGGAAAGCGTGTGTAGTGCTGACTTATGTTAGGAGCCGCGAACCTTTTTTCTTTTAAGTTCTAGATTTTCTTTTGAGTTTAGGTTTTAGCCTCTATTAGGGGAGGGTCTTTAGGGTTCTTTTTTTAGATGGTTAAGCTGGTCCGTTAAGCATTTGTTGCCACTGCCCCATCCTATAAGGAAAGCGTGTGTAGTGCTGACTTATGTTAGGAGCCGCGAACCTTTTTTCTTTTAAGTTCTAGATTTTCTTTTGAGTTTAGGTTTTAGCCTTTATTAGGGGAGGGTCTTTAGGGTTATTTTTTAGATGGTTAAGCTGGTCCGTTAAGCATTTGTTGCCACTGCCCCATCCTATAAGGAAAGCGTGTGTAGTGCTGACTTATGTTAGGAGCCGCGAACCTTTTTTCTTTTAAGTTCTTGATTTTCTTTTGAGTTTAGGTTTTAGCCTCTATTAGGGGAGGGTCTTTAAGGTTCTTTTTTAGATGGTTAAGCTGGTCCGTTAAGCATTTGTTGCCACTGCCCCATCCTATAAGGAAAGCGTGTGTAGTGCTGACTTATGTTAGGAGCCGCGAACCTTTTTTCTTTTAAGTTCTAGATTTTCTTTTGAGTTTAGGTTTTAGCCTCTATTAGGGGAGGGTCTTTAAGGTTCTTTTTTAGATGGTTAAGCTGGTCCGTTAAGCATTTGTTGCCACTGCCCCATCCTATAAGGAAAGCGTGTGTAGTGCTGACTTATGTTAGGAGCCGCGAACCTTTTTTCTTTTAAGTTCTAGATTTTCTTTTGAGTTTAGGTTTTAGCCTCTATTAGGGGAGGGTCTTTAGGGTTCTTTTTTAGATGGTTAAGCTGGTCCGTTAAGCATTTGTTGCCACTGCCCCATCCTATAAGGAAAGCGTGTGTAGTGCTGACTTATGTTAGGAGCCGCGAACCTTTTTTCTTTTAAGTTCTAGATTTTCTTTTGAGTTTAGGTTTTAGCCTCTATTAGGGGAGGGTCTTTAAGGTTCTTTTTTAGATGGTTAAGCTGGTCCGTTAAGCATTTGTTGCCACTGCCCCATCCTATAAGGAAAGCGTGTGTAGTGCTGACTTATGTTAGGAGCCGCGAACCTTTTTTCTTTTAAGTTCTAGATTTTCTTTTGAGTTTAGGTTTTAGCCTCTATTAGGGGAGGGTCTTTAAGGTTCTTTTTTAGATGGTTAAGCTGGTCCGTTAAGCATTTGTTGCCACTGCCCCATCCTATAAGGAAAGCGTGTGTAGTGCTGACTTATGTTAGGAGCCGCGAACCTTTTTTCTTTTAAGTTCTAGATTTTCTTTTGAGTTTAGGTTTTAGCCTCTATTAGGGGAGGGTCTTTAAGGTTCTTTTTTAGATGGTTAAGCTGGTCCGTTAAGCATTTGTTGCCACTGCCCCATCCTATAAGGAAAGCGTGTGTAGTGCTGACTTATGTTAGGAGCCGCGAACCTTTTTTCTTTTAAGTTCTAGATTTTCTTTTGAGTTTAGGTTTTAGCCTCTATTAGGGGAGGGTCTTTAAGGTTCTTTTTTAGATGGTTAAGCTGGTCCGTTAAGCATTTGTTGCCACTGCCCCATCCTATAAGGAAAGCGTGTGTAGTGCTGACTTATGTTAGGAGCCGCGAACCTTTTTTCTTTTAAGTTCTAGATTTTCTTTTGAGTTTAGGTTTTAGCCTCTATTAGGGGAGGGTCTTTAGGGTTCTTTTTTAGATGGTTAAGCTGGTCCGTTAAGCATTTGTTGCCACTGCCCCATCCTATAAGGAAAGCGTGTGTAGTGCTGACTTATGTTAGGAGCCGCGAACCTTTTTTCTTTTAAGTTCTAGATTTTCTTTTGAGTTTAGGTTTTAGCCTCTATTAGGGGAGGGTCTTTAGGGTTCTTTTTTAGATGGTTAAGCTGGTCCGTTAAGCATTTGTTGCCACTGCCCCATCCTATAAGGAAAGCGTGTGTAGTGCTGACTTATGTTAGGAGCCGCGAACCTTTTTTCTTTTAAGTTCTAGATTTTCTTTTGAGTTTAGGTTTTAGCCTCTATTAGGGGAGGGTCTTTAAGGTTCTTTTTTAGATGGTTAAGCTGGTCCGTTAAGCATTTGTTGCCACTGCCCCATCCTATAAGGAAAGCGTGTGTAGTGCTGACTTATGTTAGGAGCCGCGAACCTTTTTTCTTTTAAGTTCTAGATTTTCTTTTGAGTTTAGGTTTTAGCCTCTATTAGGGGAGGGTCTTTAAGGTTCTTTTTTAGATGGTTAAGCTGGTCCGTTAAGCATTTGTTGCCACTGCCCCATCCTATAAGGAAAGCGTGTGTAGTGCTGACTTATGTTAGGAGCCGCGAACCTTTTTTCTTTTAAGTTCTAGATTTTCTTTTGAGTTTAGGTTTTAGCCTCTATTAGGGGAGGGTCTTTAAGGTTCTTTT
Organism: Ptycholaimellus sp. GST1_10; assembly: GCA_030248095.1. NCBI lineage: Eukaryota > Metazoa > Nematoda > Chromadorea > Chromadorida > Chromadoridae > Ptycholaimellus > Ptycholaimellus sp. GST1_10. Next base: position 41,531 of record JASANA010001326.1, on the reverse strand, counting down.
TTAGATGGTTAAGCTGGTCCGTTAAGCATTTGTTGCCACTGCCCCATCCTATAAGGAAAGCGTGTGTAGTGCTGACTTATGTTAGGAGCCGCGTACCTTTTTTCTTTTTATGTCTTGTAATTGTTTTGAGATTTGTTATTTTCCTCTATTAGGGGAGGGTCTTTAAGGTTCTTTTTTAGATGGTTAAGCTGGTCCGTTAAGCATTTGTTGCCACTGCCCCATCCTATAAGGAAAGCGTGTGTAGTGCTGACTTATGTTAGGAGCCGCGAACCTTTTTTCTTTTAAGTTCTAGATTTTCTTTTGAGTTTAGGTCTTAGCCTCTATTAGAGGAGGGTCTTTAGGGTTCTTTTTAGATGGTTAAGCTGGACCGTTAAGCCTCTTTGAAAGATTCAAATTTCATTTTAAATTTTTCTACAAAGTTTCTATTTTTTATTTTTGCTCTCATGTCTGTGAAGGTAAGGTAAGCCAAGGTGCTGAGGCCTCACATGGTAGTCGTCGATGGGCGGAGGCGGGGTCTCCTCCAGACAGTTGGCGACGCTGATGGGGATCTCCTCGATGCCCTGTGCCCATTTCAATGATACCAGACTCCAAGTGACTTTGGCTGTCCGCACCTCGGAGTAGTCGGCCTGGTACCACCTGAGGACGTTGTCGGGGTGGTGGAAGACTGCGGTGACGTCGATCCCAGCCTCGAAGGAGAAGCAAGAGACCGCCAGCCCGGAGCTCACTAGCCGCAGCCAGCCTTCCAGCTCCAAGATGCTGCGCAGGCGGACTCCACACGGCGCTACGTAGGAGATGGTCTGGAAGCCCTTCTTTCATCAATCCCATAAACCGCCACCTGCCCTGACCTCAATTCGATGATTGGTGGGGCGTTTGCTGCGGCGTGCCCAGAAGTCCTTGTGCTCCTGCTTCTCGATGCGCCAGCCGGCAAACAGAGGATGCAGCAGCGGTGAAATAGCCTTCTTCTCGAAATACTGCCATTGTTCAAAGAGGGCTGAGATGGAAGTGGCTGAAGATGTTGAGGTGGATAAGGTTGGGACATCAAACGCACACGAAACTAAGTTTCACGTGAACCAGTGTGGATATTCGTCACAAAAGGTCGAATAAATTGAGATTTTTTATTTCAAAGTTGAATTTAAATCTCATGAGATTAAAATGTCCCATTCATGAGAGGTTCTGGTCCAACATCAAGAAATAGAGGAAGTGAGCCAACCAGACACCCCACAGCCTCCGCGTTGTCGGTCAGTGCCTGGCAGCCGTTTCGGCAGTCGTGGGGCTGGAAGGCCTTGGGCAGCTTCAAGGCCAGGACGGCCGGCGGCAGCTGAGCCATGCTCCTGATCCCAAATAGGTCCACCTGCCGACTCCCACTCAGCCCCTGGCCGCCCTCCCCCAGCATCGCCTCTTCCGAGCTGCTCCTGGGCAGAGGAAGTGAGCCAACCAGGCGCCCCACAGCCTCCGCGTTGTCAGTCAGTGCCTGGCAGCCGTTTCGGCAGTCGTGGGGCTGGAAGGCCTTGGGCAGCTTCAAGGCCAGGACGGCCGGCGGCAGCTGAGCCATGCTCCTGATCCCAAATTGGTCCACCTGCCGACTCCCACTCAGCCCCTGGCCGCCCTCCCCCAGCATCGCCTCTTCCGAGCTGCTCCTGGGCAGAGGAAGTGAGCCAACCAGACGCCCCACAGCCTCCGCGTTGTCGGTCAGTGCCTGGCAGCCGTTTCGGCAGTCGTGAGGCTGGAAGGCCTTGGGCAGCTTCAAGGCCAGGACGGCCGGCGGCAGCTGAGCCATGCTCCTGATCCCAAATTGGTCCACTCAGCCCCTGGCCGCCCTCCCCCAGCATCGCCTCTTCCGAGCTGCTCCTGGGCAGAGGAAGTGAGCCAACCAGACGCCCCACAGCCTCCGCGTTGTCGGTCAGTGCCTGGCAGCCGTTTCGGCAGTCGTGGGGCTGGAAGGCCTTGGGCAGCTTCAAGGCCAGGACGGCCGGCGGCAGCTGAGCCATGCTCCTGATCCCAAATAGGTCCACCTGCCGACTCCCACTCAGCCCCTGGCCGCCCTCCCCCAGCATCGCCTCTTCCGAGCTGCTCCTGGGCAGAGGAAGTGAGCCAACCAGACGCCCCACAGCCTCCGCGTTGTCGGTCAGTGCCTGGCAGCCGTTTCGGCAGTCGTGGGGCTGGAAGGCCTTGGGCAGCTTCAAGGCCAGGACGGCCGGCGGCAGCTGAGCCATGCTCCTGATCCCAAATTGGTCCACCTGCCGACTCCCACTCAGCCCCTGGCCGCCCTCCCCCAGCATCGCCTCTTCCGAGCTGCTCCTGGGCAGAGGAAGTGAGCCAACCAGACGCCCCACAGCCTCCGCGTTGTCGGTCAGTGCCTGGCAGCCGTTTCGGCAGTCGTGGGGCTGGAAGGCCTTGGGCAGCTTCAAGGCCAGGACGGCCGGCGGCAGCTGAGCCATGCTCCGATCCCAAATTGGTCCACCTGCCGACTCACACTCAGCCCCTGGCCGCCCTCCCCCAGCATCGCCTCTTCCGAGCTGCTCCTGGGCAGAGGAAGTGAGCCAACCAGACGCCCCACAGCCTCCGCGTTGTCGGTCAGTGCCTGGCAGCCGTTTCGGCAGTCGTGGGGCTGGAAGGCCTTGGGCAGCTTCAAGGCCAGGACGGCCGGCGGCAGCTGAGCCATGCTCCGATCCCAAATTGGTCCACCTGCCGACTCACACTCAGCCCCTGGCCGCCCTCCCCCAGCATCGCCTCTTCCGAGCTGCTCCTGGGCAGAGGAAGTGAGAAGGATGAGAGGAGGAGATGGGGAGGGGAACATGTCGGAGGTGGGCGGCCTGCTGCTGTCGTAGGGCGGTGGGCGGGAGGCGGGGCTGGTGGACTTCCGGGCCATCTGCAGCTGCCTTGCCGGCCTTACCTTTAGTCGCCGCCCATTCAGCAAGGAGTCAGAAATCCAATCGTCTCGAGTATGAGCGCAAAAACAGGGACAGGGACAGGCCTCTTTTGCACTCAGACTCTAGGCGATGGGATTTCGGCAGTTCACTTCACGATAAGGTGAATAGAAAGAACGTCGGACTGGTAGATGAGCTCATGGGTCTGTCGACTGATGATGGCGGCCTGTGGCGGGGGGCGGGGAGCCGGGGGCTGAGCCTTGGGGGCGAGTCCGGAGGGGCGAGGACGCCAGGAGTTCCGTCGAGCCTCCACCTCCCGGATGTACGCTTTCACGTCCGCCAGCCGAGGACTGCCCCGGTGCAGCCATTCGGAGCCTGTTGCCTCTACTTGTAGGGAATAGTAGGGATAGAAGGATGAGAACTGGGCGGCTGGGTGGGTAGACTGAGGTGGATGAGGCTATGGTAGACTTCCAGGATGTAACCTGAGAGAGCAGCAGCAGGGTTTTGAAGCGGTTTGTTTGAAAGGGAGCGTAAAGGAGGGGACCGGTGACGAAGCTGGTGGTGTTGTTGAGGCGGACGGAGAGGAGGGAGCCTGGCTTTTGGCGCTGGATCGGACAAAGAGGACAACTGATAGAAATGCGGCCTAATTGGCTGATAGAGCAGAAATGGAGTAAACCATGGGGCGATAGGGGTAAACGCGGAGGTAGAACTCTATGTAGCTGACAATAGGAGTTTTCTTTCACTAGCTAAAGGTAAGACAGGGACAGGGCAAACTGGCGCATCTCTTTGCAGCGCTCCGGGATTCGCTGCCAGGACTGGTGCACATCCTTCAGCTGGGCCAGGCAAGGACGCAACTGCAGTTCAGAGCAAGGACTCAGGACAGAGCAACAAGCTGGATGGATAAAAAGCAACGGCATGGTGAGGAACGTAGGCGGCCTTGCCATCGTCGAACAGGACGAGGTAGTGCACGCCTGTGGACATGCTCAACCGCTCTGCTATCGTTCCTGCCAAAGGCTGCCTTTCCTCTCAGTCGCAGAAGGAGGCTAGCACTTGAGCTCCTGGCAGACCCTTTCATTGGAAATCTTAGTAAAAGCTAAAAATGATAAGTCTAGATAAATGAGTCAAATTACCTTTTTTGACTAGTTGGAAAAGAAATGCCCCATTTCTCTGATAGCTGAGCTTGCTTTGAGTATGAATTAGGAAAATGGGTGCAATGAACCGATGTAGTGAGGTCCGGCGCGCTGGTTGGTGCGGGGTAGAAGACAGGGGGCGATGACTCGGCTGCCAACCTCCTGGAACCAGTGCAGGGGGCCGTCCAGGGCCAGGCAGTGCTCCGCCACCTCCACTCGCCCCTTCTGCCCCTCCACCGAGCTCCAGTCCACCGTCACCAGCTTGTCACCTGTCAATCGTAGCTTTCACGTCTCTGCTATCAGGCTCAATGGGCTGAGAAGCCTACCGTGAATAGGATCCTTGGCCAGACCTTGGAGGACGCCGCGGACGCAGCGCTCTTCGCCGGGCAACACTAGAAAGACCTCAAATGTACGAACACTTCATTTCTTGTTGCTGAAATTATTTTGATTAATTGACATCATTTTTTTCGAATTTGGATCTGCTTTTTCGATTAAATTTTTGACATAATATTTCGAGCATTCTAAACTTTTAGATATAGTTCAAAAATATTGTGTGCAAAAAGGCAAGGCAGAACCTTGTCACCGGACTGGGCCGTGGGCAGGATGTCGGGCGGCTTTGTGGTCAGCTGAACTTCCTCCACCAGCTCCACCTCCGCGTCCTGCAATTTAATTCAAATTTTCCACCCGAAAAGGAGCATGGAGAAAGGCAGGCCACATCGGCTGGCTTGGCCGGGGGCGGGCGGAAGATGTGGCCAGGCTCTGCTGGGATGCCCTCCTCCTCATCCTCATCGATGTTCATGCCCTGCTCTGCCTGCAACCAGCCCAGTTCCAGCAGCATGAAAATTGTTGTAATATGTGTATTATTGAGTAGTTATTACAGTTTCATGAGTCAAAAATGAAATTATTTTCGCAAAAATTTAAAAATTTAGGTCTGAAGAAAATTATAATTTATTACTACTGCTAGTTAGGTTCAGGTTATCCGGTTACTTGATTTTAGTTATACAACTTCAGGTCACTTGATACCTTAAAAGTAAATTTTGACGAAGAGAGGGGCAAACCAGGTGACGAATGAGATTGCCTCTTTCTGGGAGATACTCGGCCAGCTCCTTCCGAGTGTCCTGAATGGAGGCCAGCGCCTGATCCATGCTGGCTGTGGCAGCTTCCAGACGAGTACGCATCTCCTCTTCACTGCAATCTCGCCCCTTTCATTCTAGTAGAGCTCCCGGCCTAAGGGTGACCTCGTCTCCTGTTCGGCATTGAAGCGTTGGACTTCAGTCTCCAGCTGCGACATCAGCTCTCGCACCTCAGCCCAATCTTCCTCCGAGCCTCCTTCCATCTTCAAGGGCCAGAAATTTCGGAAGGCAGGATTCGCACGATTAAAGTTAGCAGAAAGATTCGCAAATATTGCCGAACTTTACCTCAATTTACCTCAATTTACGAATGATGTGGTGCTAAGGAGAGCATGAAATGCAGGGAGGGGTGACAAAATTTATATTTGATATCTTGGAAATTGGACGAAAATTCGTGCACAACTTAGAAGAAAGTATTTCAATCCCAACACTTATATACGAAGAATAAAGAAAATGAGGTAAATGTAGCCAAAAGGGGTACCGAGAGGGTATAGGAACCGGCGGTGGCGTAGAGGTGGGGATTGGCAAACTTGAGATACAGGAGGCTGAGGGCCAGCTCCAGAGCGGCTGGGGACAGAAGGCCTGGCAATTAGATCCTGGAGCGAGGAAGGGAGAGCAGAGGATGGGGGAACCGGCCTGAAGCATGAGCTGAAGGAGGCTGCTGGAGCTGTGATTGGAGATGGCGCTGTTGAGGGCCTTCAGGTGGGGATTGGCAAACTTGAGATACAGGAGGCTGAGGGCCAGCTCCAGAGCGGCTGGGGACAGAAGGCCTGGCAATTAGATCCTGGAGCGAGGAAGGGAGAGCAGAGGATGGGGGAACCGGCCTGAAGCATGAGCTGAAGGAGGCTGCTGGAGCTGTGATTGGAGATGGCGCTGTTGAGGGCCTTCAGGTGGGGATTGGCAAACTTGAGATACAGGAGGCTGAGGGCCAGCTCCAGAGCGGCTGGGGACAGAAGGCCTGGCAATTAGATCCTGGAGCGAGGAAGGGAGAGCAGAGGATGGGGGAACCGGCCTGAAGCATGAGCTGAAGGAGGCTGCTGGAGCTGTGATTGGAGATGGCGCTGTTGAGGGCCTTCAGGTGGGGATTGGCAAACTTGAGATACAGGAGGCTGAGGGCCAGCTCCAGAGCGGCTGGGGACAGAAGGCCTGGCAATTAGATCCTGGAGCGAGGAAGGGAGAGCAGAGGATGGGGGAACCGGCCTGAAGCATGAGCTGAAGGAGGCTGCTGGAGCTGTGATTGGAGATGGCGCTGTTGAGGGCCTTCAGGTGGGGATTGGCAAACTTGAGATACAGGAGGCTGAGGGCCAGCTCCAGAGCGGCTGGGGACAGAAGGCCTGGCAATTAGATCCTGGAGCGAGGAAGGGAGAGCAGAGGATGGGGGAACCGGCCTGAAGCATGAGCTGAAGGAGGCTGCTGGAGCTGTGATTGGAGATGGCGCTGTTGAGGGCCTTCAGGTGGGGATTGGCAAACTTGAGATACAGGAGGCTGAGGGCCAGCTCCAGAGCGGCTGGGGACAGAAGGCCTGGCAATTAGATCCTGGAGCGAGGAAGGGAGAGCAGAGGATGGGGGAACCGGCCTGAAGCATGAGCTGAAGGAGGCTGCTGGAGCTGTGATTGGAGATGGCGCTGTTGAGGGCCTTCAGGTGGGGATTGGCAAACTTGAGATACAGGAGGCTGAGGGCCAGCTCCAGAGCGGCTGGGGACAGAAGGCCTGGCAATTAGATCCTGGAGCGAGGAAGGGAGAGCAGAGGATGGGGGAACCGGCCTGAAGCATGAGCTGAAGGAGGCTGCTGGAGCTGTGATTGGAGATGGCGCTGTTGAGGGCCTTCAGGTGGGGATTGGCAAACTTGAGATACAGGAGGCTGAGGGCCAGCTCCAGAGCGGCTGGGGACAGAAGGCCTGGCAATTAGATCCTGGAGCGAGGAAGGGAGAGCAGAGGATGGGGGAACCGGCCTGAAGCATGAGCTGAAGGAGGCTGCTGGAGCTGTGATTGGAGATGGCGCTGTTGAGGGCCTTCAGGTGGGGATTGGCAAACTTGAGATACAGGAGGCTGAGGGCCAGCTCCAGAGCGGCTGGGGACAGAAGGCCTGGCAATTAGATCCTGGAGCGAGGAAGGGAGAGCAGAGGATGGGGGAACCGGCCTGAAGCATGAGCTGAAGGAGGCTGCTGGAGCTGTGATTGGAGATGGCGCTGTTGAGGGCCTTCAGGTGGGGATTGGCAAACTTGAGATACAGGAGGCTGAGGGCCAGCTCCAGAGCGGCTGGGGACAGAAGGCCTGGCAATTAGATCCTGGAGCGAGGAAGGGAGAGCAGAGGATGGGGGAACCGGCCTGAAGCATGAGCTGAAGGAGGCTGCTGGAGCTGTGATTGGAGATGGCGCTGTTGAGGGCCTTCAGGTGGGGATTGGCAAACTTGAGATACAGGAGGCTGAGGGCCAGCTCCAGAGCGGCTGGGGACAGAAGGCCTGGCAATTAGATCCTGGAGCGAGGAAGGGAGAGCAGAGGATGGGGGAACCGGCCTGAAGCATGAGCTGAAGGAGGCTGCTGGAGCTGTGATTGGAGATGGCGCTGTTGAGGGCCTTCAGGTGGGGATTGGCAAACTTGAGATACAGGAGGCTGAGGGCCAGCTCCAGAGCGGCTGGGGACAGAAGGCCTGGCAATTAGATCCTGGAGCGAGGAAGGGAGAGCAGAGGATGGGGGAACCGGCCTGAAGCATGAGCTGAAGGAGGCTGCTGGAGCTGTGATTGGAGATGGCGCTGTTGAGGGCCTTCAGGTGGGGATTGGCAAACTTGAGATACAGGAGGCTGAGGGCCAGCTCCAGAGCGGCTGGGGACAGAAGGCCTGGCAATTAGATCCTGGAGCGAGGAAGGGAGAGCAGAGGATGGGGGAACCGGCCTGAAGCATGAGCTGAAGGAGGCTGCTGGAGCTGTGATTGGAGATGGCGCTGTTGAGGGCCTTCAGGTGGGGATTGGCAAACTTGAGATACAGGAGGCTGAGGGCCAGCTCCAGAGCGGCTGGGGACAGAAGGCCTGGCAATTAGATCCTGGAGCGAGGAAGGGAGAGCAGAGGATGGGGGAACCGGCCTGAAGCATGAGCTGAAGGAGGCTGCTGGAGCTGTGATTGGAGATGGCGCTGTTGAGGGCCTTCAGGTGGGGATTGGCAAACTTGAGATACAGGAGGCTGAGGGCCAGCTCCAGAGCGGCTGGGGACAGAAGGCCTGGCAATTAGATCCTGGAGCGAGGAAGGGAGAGCAGAGGATGGGGGAACCGGCCTGAAGCATGAGCTGAAGGAGGCTGCTGGAGCTGTGATTGGAGATGGCGCTGTTGAGGGCCTTCAGGTGGGGATTGGCAAACTTGAGATACAGGAGGCTGAGGGCCAGCTCCAGAGCGGCTGGGGACAGAAGGCCTGGCAATTAGATCCTGGAGCGAGGAAGGGAGAGCAGAGGATGGGGGAACCGGCCTGAAGCATGAGCTGAAGGAGGCTGCTGGAGCTGTGATTGGAGATGGCGCTGTTGAGGGCCTTCAGGTGGGGATTGGCAAACTTGAGATACAGGAGGCTGAGGGCCAGCTCCAGAGCGGCTGGGGACAGAAGGCCTGGCAATTAGATCCTGGAGCGAGGAAGGGAGAGCAGAGGATGGGGGAACCGGCCTGAAGCATGAGCTGAAGGAGGCTGCTGGAGCTGTGATTGGAGATGGCGCTGTTGAGGGCCTTCAGGTGGGGATTGGCAAACTTGAGATACAGGAGGCTGAGGGCCAGCTCCAGAGCGGCTGGGGACAGAAGGCCTGGCAATTAGATCCTGGAGCGAGGAAGGGAGAGCAGAGGATGGGGGAACCGGCCTGAAGCATGAGCTGAAGGAGGCTGCTGGAGCTGTGATTGGAGATGGCGCTGTTGAGGGCCTTCAGGTGGGGATTGGCAAACTTGAGATACAGGAGGCTGAGGGCCAGCTCCAGAGCGGCTGGGGACAGAAGGCCTGGCAATTAGATCCTGGAGCGAGGAAGGGAGAGCAGAGGATGGGGGAACCGGCCTGAAGCATGAGCTGAAGGAGGCTGCTGGAGCTGTGATTGGAGATGGCGCTGTTGAGGGCCTTCAGGTGGGGATTGGCAAACTTGAGATACAGGAGGCTGAGGGCCAGCTCCAGAGCGGCTGGGGACAGAAGGCCTGGCAATTAGATCCTGGAGCGAGGAAGGGAGAGCAGAGGATGGGGGAACCGGCCTGAAGCATGAGCTGAAGGAGGCTGCTGGAGCTGTGATTGGAGATGGCGCTGTTGAGGGCCTTCAGGTGGGGATTGGCAAACTTGAGATACAGGAGGCTGAGGGCCAGCTCCAGAGCGGCTGGGGACAGAAGGCCTGGCAATTAGATCCTGGAGCGAGGAAGGGAGAGCAGAGGATGGGGGAACCGGCCTGAAGCATGAGCTGAAGGAGGCTGCTGGAGCTGTGATTGGAGATGGCGCTGTTGAGGGCCTTCAGGTGGGGATTGGCAAACTTGAGATACAGGAGGCTGAGGGCCAGCTCCAGAGCGGCTGGGGACAGAAGGCCTGGCAATTAGATCCTGGAGCGAGGAAGGGAGAGCAGAGGATGGGGGAACCGGCCTGAAGCATGAGCTGAAGGAGGCTGCTGGAGCTGTGATTGGAGATGGCGCTGTTGAGGGCCTTCAGGTGGGGATTGGCAAACTTGAGATACAGGAGGCTGAGGGCCAGCTCCAGAGCGGCTGGGGACAGAAGGCCTGGCAATTAGATCCTGGAGCGAGGAAGGGAGAGCAGAGGATGGGGGAACCGGCCTGAAGCATGAGCTGAAGGAGGCTGCTGGAGCTGTGATTGGAGATGGCGCTGTTGAGGGCCTTCAGGTGGGGATTGGCAAACTTGAGATACAGGAGGCTGAGGGCCAGCTCCAGAGCGGCTGGGGACAGAAGGCCTGGCAATTAGATCCTGGAGCGAGGAAGGGAGAGCAGAGGATGGGGGAACCGGCCTGAAGCATGAGCTGAAGGAGGCTGCTGGAGCTGTGATTGGAGATGGCGCTGTTGAGGGCCTTCAGCTTCTCCCCGTCCACCAGCAGTGCTTCCATCAGCGGCTCCACCTTGAACCCTTCGTCTACACTGCCTTCACCTGTACCCTTTCATTTTTCTCACCAATATCAGCTGGCCTCAAACATTGAAGGAAAATGTGAGAGCTCTCAGCCTGGAGTCATTTTCGAGTGCAGGAGAGGCAAATAAGAGCTGAATTATTGTGGAAAAGAATAAAAAAACCTGTAGCCCCTCCTCACGATGACATAATAATTGAAGGGTAGCCAAAGAGAGGAGCATACAACGCCAAAGTTCGTCCAAAAGGCAGGCGGCAGCAGCCCTCAGCGGCTCCTTTAGGGCTTGGAACTGACTGGTGGCCGCAATGCGACGCACGCTCCCGCTCTCCAGGTACGCTCTCACAGTGGCCTTGCTCAATGCCGTTCTTGCTCCAATTTCCATCTTCAACCTCTTCCACGCTCAGAAAAACCTGCCCCAATCTGACTGGAGGGGAGACTGAACCGGGTCCTCGTAGACGGTCTGAAACCAGTTGTCGCCCCCTCCCATGCTCTTGGCCATCTGGTAGAGCTTGAGGAGCAAGACCGGTGAGCTCATGCTTAGGCAGTAGGATAGTGGAGTGTCATTCAAATGCAAAGGCGGCAGTGAAATGTGAAAGGCGGGAATGGAGGCAGGCGGTGGGAGAGGCTGTCGGGAAGAGTGCGCAGTTGTTGGCCTCAGTTTCCCGGCCTGGCTCTAGCATTATATTCTTGTTATTTATCAAACACAACTAATCGAACACAATCGAACATCAGAACCATTTGCTATCTAACCTTAAACAAAAAAATGAAGATGGTGAGACAATTAACCGAGATCATTTGCTATCAAACCTTAAACAAAAGATGAAGAGGGAGAGGCGAATAACCGAGAGCTAAAGATGAGAAATCAAAGCCAAAGCCTTTTTGTACGTTGTTTAAGCTTGTTTATTTTTGCAAGGAGAAAAACATTTTGGTTGAACTCATGCCATAGCATATAGTCCATGCCATAGTTAAGTAAATTCATATTTTGTACTAGTTTTGATCATTCGACTTGCTTACTTTTTGCCTCACGTCTGAACATCTGCAGCGTATAAAGAGTAAAATTGGCAATGATGGTTAGAGCTGCTTCTTGAGCTTCTTCTTGAGATCGGCCAGCTTCTTGTTAGCCTGCTCCATCCGACTTCCGCCCGTCAGTCCCGCCGCTTTGCCCACTCCTACACTATCAAATCCTCTTGTCTCCCTAGCGGAAGTAGAGCGGAAGTAGACCGGAAGTAGAGGCCTGGGGCGGCCTGGCGATGGGCGGAGACTTGGCGCCCTTGTGCTTGGCGAAGAAATCCGCCGCCATCGTCGTCAGGCTGGACGAGGACATCGCCTTCACTCCGCTCTCTCCCTCAACCATTTTTCTCTCTCCCTCTGTCCAGTGCAAAGAGGACAAGGCTAAGCAACCTTGTCGCAAGAGGCGGAGGCGGTGGAGGGCTGATTGATGCGGGAGAAGAGATCCGGTTCTTCTTCCGTCCTCTTCTTCCGCTTCTTCTCCTTGGTGGAGACAGGAAGGCCACCGGAGCAGCTGGTGCAGGTGAAGATGAAGCGTGGATCCCGCGCCTCCTCTTTCGAGATCCCCGCCGGCTCGCACTTCTGTCAAGCCAACAGAGTCAAGAGGCAATGACTCTAAAGTGGAAAGAAAGCAGGCCTGGTGATAGTAATCAGAGCACTCGTTGCACTGCACCAGCACGTTGTCTAGCGGCTCTTCCATACTGCCGCACACCTTGCACTCGTTTTGCGCCACGAATTTTGCGCTGGGCTTTTCTTCTCCTGTGTCATCCTGTCCCGTTAATAGTGAGCGGAGTAGGGTGATGAATTGTACCAGGGGTGCTGGCAGGAGAGGTGATAGGTTTAGGCCGTTTGGCTGGTGGTGGAGTGGGTGGAGTAGGGGCTGTGGATGGGGATGCAGCAGGGGACGGCCGCTTCATGCTGGGAAGTGAGCGACCCGAAGGTGCTAGACTTACTCCGCCTTTCCTCAAACCCTCTTTTGTTTTCAACTAACGCAAACGAGGCAACAAATAGAGCCCTACAATTGACGGCTCAGAATGCCATTGTCATTGATGGCTTATTTTATTGCAAAACAGGAAAAATGGCTATTTTTGAGGAAAATTTTGCGAATAAAAACATTTGGGCTCAAAAACTGGCTAGATGTCACTTAAATTTGACATTTTGGCTTCGAAAAGGACCTAAATGCGACTGATCATGACTCAATATGGAATTTTTAATTAAATTTACCTATTCAATAGATAAGCATTGGAGGCTTAGTCAGGTTTAAACCAGTTCGCATGGCAACTGCTTTTACACAGTCATAAATCCAACAAATATAAACAAATTTTTAAAAAATGGTTTGATGTTTCCTTTAGTTGTTTTTCAATGTATGAGCGAATGGGTACAACCTTGATGGTGGGGCAAGAAGTTTGTCATGATGGCGAATGCGAGCGGATGGCTCCGCCGTCTCAGCGCTTGGCCTTGAGCTATCTTCTGGACCCCAATGATACGTCCATCCTCCAAATGCCTTTCAATCTGATGTGTTGAAATTGTTCCTGGAAACCTTTGGCAGCATATTCGTCGAGCACGGACTGGTGAAGGAGGCGAAGTTCTTGCGTGGCGTCTGCCTTCCCTGAGCGCATCAGGCGGAAGAGCTTGCTGAAGAAGCCCCGATTCAACTCCATCCCACACTGCCTCCCTTATCTGCTCATCTGGAAGAGAATAGGTTTGATTGGAGCATTGGCGCCTTCTGAAGTTGCCATGCGACAACAGAGGAGCTATTGATCTGAACTGCTATTAGACAGGCCTCACCCATCTCCCCATAGTTACAACCTCATCTGCCACTAAGGACAGAAGGACAGCAGGAGTCCCTACAGAGTAGACAGAAAAGGAATCATGAAAAGCGCAGGTCTGAGCGGCCTGCTCTGTCTTCTCTGGATCACTCTAGCTCATGCCAAGAAAACGGACGCTTATGAAAACCTAAGTTCTGTCTCCTATCCCGTACGGATATGAAAGGGGAGGGAATGGGTGATTTGAGATGAGCGGGCAACCTCTGAGCGCATCGACACTGGCCAAGTGGACCCGAACCCGCACTACGTGGACATCAAGGCCTTGCGCGAGATGTCCATCAAGGCCTACATGGAGGGCGGCAACTACGATGTTACCCTTCCCATCCCCTTCCCATGCCCTTCTCCACCCAACTCCTGTTTCCCAGGACCTGCACGAGTGGGGCGTGACGCGACAGGGCATGGGTCTGTCGCTGTGCGCGGCAGTGCTGGTGCTGACGGTGATCATGATGTGCTGCTGCCACCAGGTGAGGGGCTGGGGTGGGGAGGTTTGTAAGAGAAGGAGGAGGGAAAGCTGCAGTGCCAGAAGCATCTGATGCGTGACTTCTACAAGCTGGAGTACAAGGCGCGCAAGGAGGCTGAAGCTAGGGCCGCCCAGCGGGAGCGGGAGGCTGCCGCCATCGCTGCCGAGCTCGAGGCTGAAGGCTACGCCTATGATCAGGCACCACCCATCCCTGACAAATTCGACTAGATTCTCCAACACCTCCCGTATCTCCTTCTCTCATCATACATACCCTTCATCTTTGTCCTCATCCTAGGTTTAACACATTGCATTTGCTAACGTCAGATTTGACCAAACGTTGGCTAACTGGCTGGCAAAAGAAGGAAGGCAGTGCGCTAGTCATAATTGGAGCGCTGCTCGCAAACAACATTTCTACGCAGTTTGATGGAGTTTGAAGAGGAGTATATGGAAAGTGAGCGCGAACAAGGCAATTTTAATAGCTGTGGCAGCTGGGTGCCTGAGGCTGCCAAATAACTGTAAATATGTCATTTTCCTATTGCTAATTGAATAAAGAAAAATTCGCACATTTGCAAAAGAAAGCAGGCAATATGCTGAGCCAAGAAATGGCGTGTCAGTAATTTACAGCGGGTGACAAGTTTATTCTACATCTGCTATAATATGGTCTAGAGGAATCACACACAGCAGCAGTCTAGCAGAGCAGAGGAGCAATTTATTTGGCTGGGACGTAGTAGCCGATGATGTGACGCTTCCCGATGCACTCCCCGACGAAGAACCACATCGCCACTTCCATTCCCACCAGGAAATTCAGTCCCGCTTGCTGCAACCACCTCATTCTCCACTCCTCTTCACTAGAGCGCGGCAAAACCTCCTGTGGTGTGCCAAGCCTATTGTGAAGTAAAAATAGGCGGTAACCTTGACGGTGAGCTGTTTGTAGGCGCCAGTTTTGAAGGAGTTGGCGAGCTTCTGGAAGCCCTTGGGAATCGCGGACAACTCCGCCACGCTCGGCGGTCGAAGCTCCACCTTCAGCTTACTCCATTCACTCACTCATTCAACTCCTTCATGAGACAAAGCAGACCTTAGCATAGCGCCAGGCTGTGGCCAGCTTGGGCGGAACCTCACGCATCACCAGTCGCCCTATCGCTGCCATTCTTCTCTGCACCTTCAAACCACTCCTTCCTTCTCAAACCTTAATCATATCTCTGGTTTAAGAAAGAAAGTAGAGATCTACAAAGACTCTGCTGGCATCTTGCACCAGCCTTGGCTGCTCTGTAAGGCTCATTTCCTGGGCGGGGCTCCCGGAGCGACAGGAGGATAGAAAGGATGTGCAATGAGGCTACGGTAGGCTGTTGGAAAGGAAGGGGAGTGGTGGATGGTCTGTGCAGAGGGAGTGTTGAGGGGCGTAGGTAGGCAGCCTTTAATTCGATTCCTACTTTTCGCCAGCCTCAATCCCATTAAGCTTTTCCCCTCCCCCGCAACTTTGCCTCTTTTCTTCTTCTACCCAGCCCTTCCCAATGCTCCGCTAGTCTCCAACCTCCATGCACCGACTCAACGGCTACCCGGCCTACAACAGCTCCAGCTATGCCTCCAGGTTACTCCTGCTCCTTCTACCGACCAAAGCTGGGACTCAAGCGGAGGTTGGTGTAAGGCCTCAGAAAGTTACTCTAGTCGCATGTGTTGGACAGGTGATCGGCAAATGTGCTTGTCGTATGAGAAGGATAATAGGATTTAAGGATGGAGAGCAGCAGCACCTCTTCCGACCTTGCCGTCAGCCATAGTGCCTCCACTGGGGAAAGCGAAGGTTTTTTTCACCTTGACTTAGGGAGGATTAGGAAAAAGATAGTAATAATTGAAAGGCGAAGGGATGGGGCTGGAGGATGAGGCAATGTTGGACTCGGAAGCAGGAAGTTCGCGGCGCTACCACAGACCACGGCGAATTCTCGTTCACTTGGACCTCAAGGGCGCCCCTCCACTCATCTCCTACCTCCTCAGCCTTCTACCCCTTTTCAAGAAACTAGGTCACCTCCTGCACTAAGTGCACAGCGAATATAAGAAAGACTCTGCTCACTAAAGGGGCGACGGGACTTGTTCTGGAGTATGAGGACACGTTTCCCTTCATAACCCACCAGCTTGCCCAGCTCCCCTCCACCTCTTTCCACTACAACCGCAGCGAGCTTCGAGCCCTCCTCGACGAAGCGGAACGACTGGACCTGGAAATCATCCCCCTCATCCAGACCTTCGGCCACGTCGAGTTCATCCTCAAACATGATGCCTTCAAGGTCATCCTCTTTCTTCTACAAGACCTTTCACCTACCTACCTTTCCTTCTTCTATACTGCAGGGCTTGCGAGAGCACCCGTGGTTCCCCAACTGCTTCTGTCCCACCAATCCGGGCACCATGGCACTCCTAAAAGAGATCATCCAGCAGATTCTCGAGTTTCATCCCAACGCCGCTTCAATCCACATCGGCTGTGACGAAGTCAATTCCTCTTCCTCAACAGAAGCCCTTTAGAAGCAGAATTTCAGTCCAGTTTAAGTTTTTTAGCACAAAATTTATAGGAATAAGACAGAATTCACCAAAAAAAATAAGCAGATCCCGTCTTTAAGAATATAAAAAAAAGAATGAAGTGATGATTTCTGTGCAGGTTTGGCAGCTAGGAACTTGCGAAGCTTGTCGGAGTCGTTGTGATGCAGCGGGTTGGACCCGGGAGAGGCTGTTCACAGATCACGTGGCCCGCCTCGCGGACTTCATCAAAAGCTGCCGTCCAGATATCGAGATTCTCATCTGGGACGACATGCTCCGCACTGCGCCTTCTCGCGTTGTCATGCAAAGCGGGATCCAGGAACGCATACATCCCGTTGTCTGGTGGTTTGCTCTTCCCTCCCTTCATTGTTTCACTGCCACATTCTTTTGCTGCTCCCACCCGGTTGATGACAATCGATCAGTAGTAATTTGTACGGCTGAGAGTGAGTGGGTCGTGTCAATCAACAGGTATGGCGCTAGTGGATGTCCAGACGTCTGGCCACGATACACATCGCTATTTCCTTCCATATGGTGTGCATCCGCCTATAAGGTTTCCATTTATTTTGGATTTTTTTGGGAATTTCAACCCGATAAAAAAATGAATGAAATGTACAGGGCGCCTCAGGGTCGACAGAAAGCGTGCCCGACACTCTGCTGCACGTTGAGAACCACAAACTCTGGACCGCCGTCATCGCTGACCAGGCAGAGAAAGTTCCCCTTCCTTCCTCCTCCTATCTCAGCAGTCACAGCTCACAGCTGATAGGTGGAACGATGGGGTGGCTTCATCCTCACCGGCTGGTCTCGCTACGACCACTTCGGAGTCCTGGTGGAATTACTGCCAGCTGCTATTCCATCCCTGGCCCTTTGCTTGGCCACCTTCCGTCACGGCTGCTTCTCGGAGGCTGCGCATCAGGAGGCTTCCGCTGCCCTGGGTCGCTCTCAGCTCATTCCCATTCAGCAAAGGCCCAGGTTTATCTCTTGCATGGAGTGCGGGAGAGTTTTGGTTGAGAGTTGGTGCGAAATTTGAAGGCCACAACCGCTGGTAGAGAAGTGGGATTTCCCAGGCGGCATGATATGCGTGGTGTCCCACTGGCAGTCCAACCTGTACGCCAAACTGCAGCAATTTGCCAATTCTGATCTGTTACCAACTTACTAGATCATTAGGAGACCATATTTGCGCGGCGTGCAGGTTCAAAGGCTGGTTCCATCCGCACAATGTGAAGCGGAACTTTGTGAACCCGGGCACAGTGCGGGGTCTCATGAGTGAGGTCAACTCCCTCGTCACTGAGCTGGAAAGAGCCGAGGTTGGTCTATGGAGAGGGTGATAGTGATGATGGTGATGGTGCAAAGGTGGCAATGCTGGGAGCAGTGGCGGGAGTGTTTCCGGACGCGGTGGCGGCTGAGTGGATCGACACTCACCTCCTCACTCACATTCGCAAGCTCCGCAAACTCGGCGACAAAATGCACCAGCAGATTGCCGTCTCTCAGCTCCAGCATGCATAGCGTCTACTGCTTGCCTAGCACTTTTTTGCTTAGTCCCGATTTCTGCACTAGCTTGCGTGTATTTAAAGATAGGTTTAAAAGAAAGTTTCTTGAAGCGGCAGTCACTGATTGTATTTTGACACTTCCGGTAATTGCTCTTGTGATTCTACGCCAACCTCAATAGTGAATCTATTGAATATGTGGTAGAAACGTGTGCATGAATTCGTCTTTCACCCTCACTTCTTCACTACAATGTGGTTTCGGCACTATGAATCCCGCGTGAAGGCTCACTCTTTGCCATTTTGCCAGGCTCATGTTTTATTATTATTGCGTTTTTTTCTATGCAGCTATTTCTTTCGAGTGATCTCACAATTCTAACCTTAGCTTGCACTAGCAAAAAGATTTGGCAAAATGCCAATCTGTAGTGGTTTTGAAGTAAAATGGTATTCGATGGAAATAGACTGATAGAAAAGTTGCATCGTTCAGCATTTATGGCCAAAGCAATTATTACAAATTCTCTATTGGAAAAACTTGTTTTCAAGCACAGAAGCTTTAAAATGGAACTCAGCGGTGCAGTAAAATGCTTGACAGCAATTCAACTGGGTCTCGTACATCTTTCCATTTGCATTTTTGCCAAAGAAAAGCTGGAGAACAATGGTGGATGGTGAGGCAATTCAAACTTTTTGATATATTTTGGACTAGAGAATGAATCAGGGAAACATTGGAAGAAGAGGTGGTCGCTGGCGATGGTCCCTGCAACATCGAGCGCCACTCTGCCGATTCCTTCAGCCAGAAGGAGTTCGAAGAAAGGTTCAATATTCTATCATCCTTTTTCTTTCCATCCATTTCCCATTCATCCAGTTTGAACATGGGTGAAAAAGGGAAAATCAACCGCTTGAACAGCATTTGAGTTTTTCAATCCCCTTGCGGAAAAGAGAATTTTTATTTTGCTCATTTGCATTTGAAATTAGACCATTTACATTTTTTTTGCCCTAGTTCAAACCCCCGAAAAACAAAACCCGAAATCCAAGCTTGATTGGTTGGCTGCTAGAAATGGAATGGTCTGCATAGGTATGCCTACAAGGAGCCGGTGATAGTGACGGGACTATCGCCGCAGCGGAACGCAGAGTTCCGTCGTCTCCTGAGAAGAGAGGAGATGCTACAGTTATGGGGCCATCGACAAGTGCTCCTCGCCTCCGCCAACACCTACTCCTACAAAAAGGGTATTCATTGCTCCATCTAAGCCTTCTCCAACGCCTCATCTGCCGTTACAGTGAACATGACGCTCTCCGACTACATCAACAACCACGTTCGGCCTCAAAATCGTGATAAACGCGGCAACGGTTGCACCATGCTCCCTGCTTTCCATTCTGGATCATCATAAAGGAGTGGGGCAACAGAGACATTTTACTTATTCGGAGACATCGACCGGGAGGAATGGGCTGATCTGCTGCAGCACTACGAGCAGCCCTCCTGGCAACTGCCTGGACACTCTGGGGAACTCAGCTTCGGCCTCGCAGGTGGCTTAGCCTCCAGCTCCACTGCCCCCTGTCCTCAATCTCCCTTGCCCTGTACTAGGCGCTGGCACGGGTGTCCCTTTCCACATTCATGGGCCTGGCTGGGCTGAGGTCGTTTACGGCAGAAAGGTTGTTGGGAGAGCGATGGGAAAGCCGTGAAGACGGTCGAAGGTTGTCAGAGATGGTTCCTGACAGAGCCGTCAGAGAAGCCCGATTTCGATCCGGATGAAACGACCCTATCCTGGGTTCTCAATCGATATCCTCGCCTTTCGAGAGACAAGCGGCCGCTGGAATGCATTCTGGGCCCCGGAGAAGTTTCATTTTTGCTATTTCCCATCAATAACGATGCAAAAATGTCTTTCAGCTCATATACTTTCCGAACATGTGGTGGCATGCTACACTGAATGTGGAGACGACGGTTTTCATTTCGACGTTTTTGAGTCCTTGATTTTGCATCGAGTCGGGAGCAAATAGCTACTTTGCCTTTGTTTTTGCTTACTGTTTTTAAAATTGAAGCAATTCGCGAAGTCAAGCGGTTGGTTCCTGTGGCTCATTTGGTTCGATGCAAATGTTCAAACTCAACAAGATATAATCGGCTGTCGCCAATAGGTTCGAGGCCAATATTATTTTTTTTGATTAATCAATCTGACAAAATTCTAACAGTTAATTTTATATATTCAAATAAAGCGCCAATACATATAAATATATGGATAAAAACGTATTTTTAAATTTTAAATGATTTTATCAGTAATTACAAAAAAATCTTAAAATTCGGAGCCCAAAATGTTGAATATTTGCTTAGCTACAATTTTCAAAATTTAATTTTGAAATTTCAAGAATTTCAACACTTAATACAACCTTTTATGCTACAAACGATTTTTGCACCAAACAGTAATGTAATCATCCTTGTTGAACGGGCGCCATCCCATGTTTTCACAGTTGCGCGCAAAGTTTTGCGGTTGCCTTCCGCTACTCCTCAGCAGTAGGAATTGGACGAAGTCTGACTGGCGGGTAGTGAAAATGGCACGACGAGGGCAGCGATCTGCTCTGGAGGCCATGCGAGGCGTTCGGCATGGAGAAGAGAGCGTGGAGGAGGAGTGGAAGTTCAAGCTCCCCTTTCGCATCCCCTGCGCTGCCTACGCGAAGGTGAATACGAACGAGGCGCTGCTCCTCCAAGACGTCTACACCACCGTCCTCAACGGCCTCAGTCTCCAATGGCGCATCTTTCTCAAGCCCAAGGCCTCCGAGGACCAGGACGAGGACCTCGAGCAGGACTCCGACGAAGCCGAAGATCAGCTACCCCCACGCAACGAGCTGGGGTTGGAGAACTGCAACCAACAACCAAACAACGAAGAGGATTTCCATCTAGAGGTCGGCCTGGTGCTGCAAACGGCGCTGGGGGATCTTCATTCCCTGGAGGCTAAGGAGTTGCGAGCGGCGCTGCGCTTCCAAGGCTACAAACACTGGGAATGGTCCAGCAAGAAAGACGTCTACTTCTTCACGGACGGGAAGCTGGAGAAGGACTACTCCCAGCTCGCCATTCCCTTCTACGACCTTGACAGCCAGCCTTCCGAGGATAGCGTGCTGGAGGGGGCCATCTACCTCTGCCTCCCAGCCATTCGCCCACTAGAGCTACTCGGCTCGGCCTTCTCCACCACCTCCAACTCTCTCTTTGCCTCCTCCAAGGACAAGGCTCCTCCGGCCAAAAAGCGACGACGGAACAAAGTTATCAATCCTATCTTTTGCTAAAAAGCAGGAAGAGAAGGAGAGCGGTGCGTGCAGATGGAGAACGAAAAGGCTGCGGGGGTGGTGGAGCTTCGCTGCAAGAACGGCCGCAGCCTTTGGCCAAGCGGGAACAAGCTTCTCAAAGCGTCCAAATTCTTCAAACCCTACCGCCAGGTCTTTCATCTTCTAGCTTATTGAGCTTCTTGGTTCAGGCGCAGGGTACTTATGCGGAAGGTTGCGCTGCTCATAAATACAGAGAGAAGATTGAAGGAAAAGAAGTGGATGCCGGTAGAGCTGGAGGAGTTTGAAGTAGACATAGTCCGCCTCGTTGCCAACCTTCTCTGCTGCGACGACGACATAGATACCGACATTGAGCGCTCAGACTCGAAAACACTCGTCCTTCATTCTCATTTCCAATTTCCCTGCCTCTTCTAAACTCTCCTTTGCCCAAGGTTGGGGCCGCTAAGCTGCTGGTGAAAATTGAGCCCAAGAGCAAGGAGCATCTGCGAACCATCGAGAAGGTTGTCTGACTCTGCTTTTTATAAAATAGAATGAGTAGGTCATTTGAACGACAGACTTTGGTGCGGAAGTTCAAAGACTGTGGAAATGTGGAGCAGATAGCGCAGACGTGGCGCATTGCCCGCCAGCTCAACTTCATCCTTCTCACAAACCTCGCCTACACCGCCCTCACCGCCCGTCCCCTTCAACTTCGTGCATTTGCTCTGCTTCCTCTTCTTGCCTTGGCATGACTGATGACATTTTCAGAAAAGGCAGAGGGGGCTGATGGAGAGGGTCTCGATGAGATTTGGGAGGGTGTGGAGGCTCGCCTTCGAGTGCAAGGCATTGGATGGAACAGTCTTTTTTCAAGGCGTTGGTGAAGCCCTCTGTCTTATACTTTTCATGTCCCTTCCGAGCATTCAATTATATTACTTCAATCGCAATTCAATAGCGTCGTTTCAACTCTTTCTGCGTCCGTTTAGGCTTGATTGGTTTTCTGTTTTCAGCACTACCTGAGGATGCTTTTGGAGACACAATACAGAGACGAGATCAATGTGTGTTTGGTGTTTTTTAGTGGTCATATTTGAAATCCTCAGGCTACGTGCCATATCAGACTGGAATGGAATGGAATGGTGGAATGGAATGGTACAAAACAGAGGAACGATTCACACACACTAGAATTTATAAACAATCATCCATCGAGCTAACACTGTACAGGTTGACAACTGAAGAAAGAATGAAAGAACAACTGAGGAAAACTTTAGAAAGGTGAGTGTAGGAGAGAAAGAAATGAGGCGGAAGGGGGCAGTGTGTCAAGGCATGGAGTGGGTAGGCTGAGCTGAGAGAGGCACACATTCCTTTGACCTTCGCCAAAGGCCCCGGCAACGATTGTCCAATGCCTCACAAACATCGCAATCTACTCCCTGCCCCATCATCTCATTTCCTCCCAACTCTTTCTCTCCCTCCCTTGTCAAGGCATGGAGTGGGTAGGCTGAGCTGAGAGAGGCACACATTCCTTTGACCTTCGCCAAAGGCCCCGGCAACGATTGTCCAATGCCTCACAAACATCGCAATCTACTCCCTGCCCCATCATCTCATTTCCTCCCAACTCTTTCTCTCCCTCCCTTGTCAAGGCATGGAGTGGGTAGGCTGAGCTGAGAGAGGCACACATTCCTTTGACCTTCGCCAAAGGCCCCGGCAACGATTGTCCAATGCCTCACAAACATCGCAATCTACTCCCTGCCCCATCATCTCATTTCCTCCCAACTCTTTCTCTCCCTCCCTTGTCAAGGCATGGAGTGGGTAGGCTGAGCTGAGAGAGGCACACATTCCTTTGACCTTCGCCAAAGGCCCCGGCAACGATTGTCCAATGCCTCACAAACATCGCAATCTACTCCCTGCCCCATCATCTCATTTCCTCCCAACTCTTTCTCTCCCTCCCTTGTCAAGGCATGGAGTGGGTAGGCTGAGCTGAGAGAGGCACACATTCCTTTGACCTTCGCCAAAGGCCCCGGCAACGATTGTCCAATGCCTCACAAACATCGCAATCTACTCCCTGCCCCATCATCTCATTTCCTCCCAACTCTTTCTCTCCCCCCTTTTCAAGAAATTTTTCGGATACATTTTCTTCTTTACCTTTTTCCTAACGCAAGTTACTATTCGCCGAAAAAATTATTTTCAGTAACCTTGTATTGTTAAGTGAAAAGTAAGAAAAAAACTGATCTCAGATGCGCTATGTACTGGCTACCGCAGATCTCTTCGACCGCCCATTTGACTCTCATAAAAGTTGCGTCGGTAATGCACTTGCCAAAGGTTCCATTATCTTTTGCCAACCATCAAGCAATTATGCCATTTTTCCAGTAATTTTGACAACCTTCGGTGTGATCTACATTTACATCCTTGTGGTGGTGAAGTTTATGGGCAGTTTTCATCAGCAAGAAAGCACGCAAGTGGAACATCTCTTTGGCAAAGATGACGCCATTTCGCTGCGCCACTGGCGCGATCTTTATCTCACCTGCCTCACCCAGGTTCTCTCCTTCTTTTCTCTCTTCATGACTCGTACAACTCATTCCGCTGAAACTCTCTTCCAATCAAGAGAAGAGACATAGAGTTGTAGAAGAGCATGGGTGCCGCGGATTTCTGGAGTGATTTCAACGAACTATCAGCCGGCTGTCTCCGCGAAGCCCCGCTCAGCAACTTGGCCCTCATACGAAACGTGGACGACGGTCTCTTGCCAACTCGCTTCCCTTATTCTTTCCCAACAGCTTCCCCTGGCTTGAGCCAAAATGGTGCTGTTGCCCCCAAGCCAGCTGCAGGACTGCGTGGCAGTGACGGTGGGCATCGGGGACGACATCTCCGGTGCCCTCCCGACTTGCTTCTTTCCCTGACTCATTGGAGACGAAGTACAGCGGAGAAGAGGCTGCGAGCGCTGCAGCCGTCCTGTCGTTTCATCGGCATCGAGCCGTCGGCCAGCGCCTCTTCCGTCTTCCGAGAGGTCCTTTCCACGTTTTTGGCGTCTTGGAGGAGTTTGTAAGGAAAAGAAATTGTAGATAGGGGAGGTCTACGATGCAGCCGCCGCTGGGCAAACCTCAACGTTGCCACGCAAGGTCCAGCTGATGACCTCGCAGAGTCACTGGTCATTTTCACATTTTATTTATCCTCTAATTGATGTTTGGGCTGTGGAAGGGGAGGGCTTAAAAGTTGGCAGTTAGCAGGTACTTTGTGCCACGTTATTCAGAAGCAGAGCTGAGCCGAGGAACGGTATCTTTGGAAGATCTTCTCAGCGGTCAGCTGAAACTGAGCAAAGTCGATTTCCTTTGGCTGGATGCCGAAGGCTTTGAGTTCGAGATTATTCCCCTCCTCACCCGACAAGGCTCCCATTTTTAGCTCATTTTCTTTCCCTCTCATTTTCATACTCTTTTACGCCTAGATTTGACATGTTCTGCTCATCGGGGCGCTTAAGAAACTTAGGTTTTCTAGAATGACAGTAAATTGTGTAAATTGCAGGAGCTTTGAGCAGGAGTGGCCTCGAGATTTGCCAGGTGGCAGTAGAGTTTCACGGTTTCGGTTGGCAAGCACGTCAATACAACTGGTCAAGGCAGCGGTTCTCTTCAGCCAAAATGTTGGACGCCAGCCAGAGTGAAGTAAGTTTGAGATTTGGTGCAATCGTGCAAGAGCTGTTGGAGGACTCCGATTTTGCGGTGATTTCCAGCGGCGCTCCAACCAGCTTTGTCCGGCGCCTTTTTTTGGTGAACATAGCTAGTGAGTTTTGCAATGGAAGATTTTCACTCCCATTCTGACGTGGCTATTGCATGGTTTATGAGTGAAACGAATGAGTGCTATTGCACAAATATTATTTGAAAAAACTGTGAAAGTGAATATATCTGCTCAAAATACCCGTCCGTTTCAGAATAAAGGCATTTAGATACCTCCCACACTTACATATACGCCTGATACTCTTTTGTTAACATCGCTTGAACTATTTGAATCAATAGGCAAACTGGTTCATGCTGGGGCTGTTGCTGCGTATGTATAGACAGATGAAAGCAATGCCTTGCTTCTCTTCACACACAAATCCTTTCTCACCACCTGCTGAAGCTCAGTGCAGCTGACGTGAGAGTTTTGAGTGGGAAAAAGAAGGAAGCTACCCCAGCCTGGCCCAAGCAGGGCAGGGCATAGAGAGCGTGGAAAGAGAATGCTGCGTCCACTGCTAATCTCCTTTCTTCTGCTTTCGCTGCTGAGCGGGGCGTCATCCATCCTGATGCGCTGTGAGACGAACGGAGAATGCCCGTACTCACCCTTCGCCTCTCACACAAATTCAGCTTCAACTGAACCAGCCAGGGCTTGAAGGCCGGGCAAGCCGTGTTCCGGCGGCATCTGCCAGTTAGGTCGGCGTCATCGCTCCGTGGACTCCGAATTTGAACTGGACGATTTTATTTGAATGCTTCCTTTCTGAGCCTTTCATTGTTGGGTCGGGCAGCGATTCATTTCATTTTTATCCCATTTTTAAGCTCTTAGTCATTTGAACATTGAAGAAAAGGTACATAATATAGACCTGAAAGACTCAGTTGGCACAAGGTGATAAGCGGCAGGTTTGGTAGGCAGCATATTTGCCATGGCATGGAGCCTGAAGGCATTGGCGACCTCTGAACCGGGTGCCTGTGTCACAGGCTCCATAGCATTTGCTCCAACTGCTCCAAGCACCCCAGCTGCCCCCTCAACCACAGCTTCACATATCCTACTTAGTTATGAAAAGATTACAGAAGATAACCATTTAGAGGATGGATGGAAGTTTGCAAAGATTTGGAGGAATGGCTGAGAACAGAAGAACGAGGATGATTGGCGGACTCAACTCTGCTGGTAGGCGCGTGTACGGGACAATCTTTGTAGGAGCTGCAGCTGGCCTTCTGCTCTCGTATCTGCCAAGCAGGGAGACAAGAGGCTGAGGGGATGAAGGAAGTAGAGAAGGAATGTACGCGATATTGAGGACAGCAGTTGCCTGAAGTACAGGAGGTGGCCCTGGAGCAGGTGCCTCGGCCACAGCTATTGGAACACTCGCTCCATGGCGTCCAGCCCCCGTACGACTGACAGGGGCCGCAACCTCTCCTTCATTTTATCACCATCCTTTTATCCATTCTTTTTGGCTACACACTTACAGGCGTCAGCGTCAAACTAAGCTGGAACTCTTGAATAAGAAGAGAGGAAATGGTCAAGGGCAAAAACCGGTGTGTAGGTTTTGGAGTGGATGGCGGAGGTGGAGGAGGCGGAGTTAGTCTCTTTGGCCAGTCCACCGTTTCTTCCTCTGGGCTGAGGGGAGCATCGGGGCTAGCGATGACCAATTCCTGGCAGCTGCTCTTCTGGCAAGGCTGGGCCTCTGTGAAGGCAGGGAGACAGAGGCCGGGCTGAAGGCAGAGGATTCTCTCTCGCGTCCGCAGACCCGCGCCACAGCTCACCGAACACTCCGACCACTCCGACTCCGAGCCCTGCCGGTCCCATCCCATTGCTTCCTTCCTGACAACATGGCGTAGCTGGGAAGCAAGACCTTTGGGTCATGAGCTGGCCTATCCGCGCCTCCCGGCGCACTGGTTGAAGTAAATGGACTGGGCCAGGGCAACGTCGCCTCAGACTCACACGATCTGTTCCACATTTCAATTGTCTACCATATTGGAGCATTTCTATCATCTTTTTTTAGCATGGAGAAAGAAATGGGAAAGGATGGGAGGAAAGCAACTGAAGGAAGCAGCCTTCCAGGTGGCGTGAGCGTCCCTGGCACTGCTCAGCGCTGCCGGTGCAGCTACGCAGACGGACGATCTCTCCGCGACCGCAGCTGGCCGAGCAGGGACTCCACGCATCCCACGGCGTCCAACCACCACAGGCCACCTCTTCGCAACTCTCCTCCTCCCCTCGCCTCCACCCACAGAACGACCCTCAACACCAGCAGCCCCAATTACATCACCAGCCCCACCATTCCGCTCGAACTACCTTGAGTTGGGTGTATATTAGACGAATGAACTAGAGGAAAACCTTGGGGGCAATCAAGGGATCTATAGCGCCTGCCGACTCCGCAACTCTGGCTGCACTCCGACCACTGGCCCCAGCTACCCGCCTTCAATGCTCCAGATTGCAAATGGGGGATGATGAAGCTGTGAGGAGGGACGGAGGGGCATTGGAGCTCCGAGCTGCACTCCGCGCTCTCCTCCAACTGGAACTCCCCGTTGTCCACACAGACGATGTCATCGCTGTCCAAGCAGAAGCGTCGCCGAGTCTTCGTCCCGGAACCGCAGCTCACTGAGCACTCACTCCAAGCCCCCCAGAAGCCTAGGCGAGGGCACGCCCCTCAAGTATCTTTCAAGTTCTCTGCGCTCTTTGCTTCATTAGATATTGGTCTTGTACTGCGAAATGCCAGGCGAAATTCGAAACACTCACCGAGTGTACAGAATTGGGTTTGGTTGGCTTGTCCAGGGCAGAGGTCTTCCAGAAGGGGTCCTTGTCCGATGAGCAAAGAAGGTCGTCTGGCACAGGTTCTGCTTCGAGTCTGCTGACCACTGCCGCAAGAGGTTGAGCATGGCGTCCATTCAACCCAAGATGTCCACGTGTTGCATGCTTCAACCGGTGAGAATATTCTATAACTGGTACCATCGGCAAGCCGAAATAAAGCTCTTTTCTCCTGAAAAAAAATCGATTGCCCCGAGTGTAAAGCCGAAGAAATTACCCTACTACTAGTGAAATCTGCTTGTGGGGCATTTGCATTTTGTTTTCGCGCGCAGTTCCAGGGCTCTTTTCATGCGCGCTCAAACAAAATGCAGGTGACACAGCAGATTTCACTATTAGTAGGGTAATTTCTTCGGCTTTACACTCGGGGCAATCGATTTTTTTTCAGGAGAAAAGAGCTTTATTTCGGCTTGCCGATGGTACCAGTTATTTCCTCAACTTTAAAAGCATTCCCAAAAATAAATGCATGAGTCAGGATTTGAACCTGCAAGATTTAGCCAGAAGGACAATCGCTTGCACCACTACACCAATGGTTTGCACATTTGAGCCAAGTGAATGTAGGTCTAGATGATTGAATAAGGCCTAAGACCCGATGGGGGGGGGGTGAAATGAATACCTACACCCGTTCATGGAGTAGATGCGAAGAAGGGAAGGGAAGAAGGGAAGAAGGGAAGAAGGGAAGGGAAGGGAAGGGAAGGGAAGGAGTTCGTGCGGCACTTTTGATTGCAAATTTTCAAAGCAAAGAAAGCCATTATTTGCTAATTTTTGCGAGTACCCCCCACAATTCGAGGTTGCTCTTTCTAATGCTGCAAAAATCTTATTGATTGGCCCAGGCAGTGTTGAGAAAAACGCTTATCAGTTTCAAGATCTGGCAATAACCCCCAAAACATACACCTGGGTCGAAAAGAGGGGCTGGGCGCTGACGGTCGCTCCACTCCCTCGCGCCAGCCCAATTTGTGAACAATCCGCTCTTTTTTCCATCAGCGTTAGTTGGGAAAATAGCTAAATAAAAGACCTATCGGAAACACTCCTTAAGCTTATGAGGCGGGGAAAAGAGAACATTGGAAGCAGTCCTCGAACTCCATGGCTTCGCCGACGCAGGTGTAGCCATTCTCGCAGATTCGAATCCGTTCGCGTTGCCCCAGTTGGCCACACACCTGAGATGAGCTAACGGACTTGGATGAGATGTTATGGGCAGTGTTTCGCATTCCACAAGGATCTAGAGCGTTATCAGGAATTATGGAATTACGTGGAATCTGTTTAGTATCAGAAGAGCCATATAAATTTTAGGATTCGTTGATTTTATATTTTACAGACTTGCAGATTGCGAAAAATCTGTGAATGACTCATTTGAAAAAGAAGAGAAACCTCAGAACAGGTGCTCCACTGAGACCATGAAGCCCAGGTGGGGCAGACGAGGTTGCTGCAGCGACCTTCCTGAGTCTCTTCCAACAGCCCATTGCAATCAGCGGCACTTGTGGAGCATTCACGCCTCCTCTTTCGCTGCCCTGCGCAGCCCTTCACTTTTCTCACATTCTTGCAAACATCCTGGCAGACCTTGGCCGCAGGAGACAGAGCAGAGATTCCAGGCACCCCAAAGGGCCCAGCCCCTCACTTCTATCACGCACCGCTCCTCCCCACACGCCTCCGTCTCGAATGCCAGCGTTGTCGAACGCACACCGTCTGCAAACCCTCCTCTTATCCTCTCTCCCATCACAACCTCATTCATATCCCCTTGCTAAGCAATGCATTGAAGAATAGGAGATTGATTTGGGATGGGATGAAGCTGGAACCGGAAGTGGTGACAATGCTCCGACTGTGGGAGCGGACGCCGCCGTTGCAGGAGCGCGTGCACGAGGTCCACTCTCCCCACTCACCCACCTCTTCTACCTCCAACACCCGCTCGCTTTGCCACTAGCGGTGGGCAGGAGAAGGGGGACTATTGGAGAACAGTGGTCTCAGCGACGGAGGACAGGGACTGGCGGAACTGGACCAGCACCATCCGCTCCCCCGCTGCTAGACTACGCCTGCTCAGCACTGCTCCTATACCAGACAGCTTTGGCTGGTGGTGAGGAGCTGGGAAGGGTAGGACAGGGACCGGTGAGAGTGTTGCGATCGTAGAGGGCACAGGTGCGCGTGCCCTCCGCGTCCTGGAAGAAGAGCGCCGCCAAGCAGCGGGGACGCTGGTTGCTGCACGCTTCGATGCAGACCAATGAGCTGGACAGTTTCCCTCCCTTCTCTCTCCGCCAGCCCTTGGCCCTAAGCCGACCTGCTGATGAAGGTGGTTCTGTAGGCCAGGACGCTGTTCCCGAAATCCTGCCCCGCCGCCTGCCGCAGCAGTGTCTGCTGCAGCACTGCTGAACCTCCTCCTCCGCCACCAGCAGCCGAAGCCGAGGCTCCTCCCGAACCTCCACCAGAAGCTCCACCCCCACTCGTCGCCACTCTAATGCGCCGCTCCCCGAACAAGTTCACTTCCTGCCCATCTGCAGTCCACAAGAGCACTCAACTGAGAGCGCTGGCAAGGCAAGTGAATGGGAGGGGGAAGAAGGGTTGTAAATGATGATAAAGGATACTGAAGGAGAGCTGGCGAAGGCAGGCGACCCGGTTGCAAGGCTCCAGAGTCTGCTGTCGACAGCTGCTTTGAGCTTCCAGCGGTGTGGAGGTCCTGTCACAGAGGCGCTCTCGTCGTCGAAGTCCGCCCCCGCATGTCCTGCACACTCACTCCTCCCCTCCCATTCTCAGCCCTCATCACCCCCGCTCTCCCCTCACTAGCCGCGCTCCCTACCTGGTGCAGTTGGTCCAAGTGCTCCACTCGTCCCAGCTGATCTGGGACTGGAAGAGGGCCTGTTGAGCAGCGGACACCTGCCTAGCCACGCATCGGCTGAGGAACTCGAACGTCGTCCATCGCTCCACGCTATCCTCCTTCAAATCTCACTTCCTCCCCACCACCTTCACACCTCACCTATTCTACGCACCGCTGGAATGCTGCTGATTACGCTGATTCCGTTGCTTTCAGTGTTTCTCGTGTAAAATTCGCAGACTTGCGAGCCATCTGCAAGATTTTTAGCTCACAACACTTCTTTGGCGATTTTGGAATAAAGATGAAATGAGGGAAACCGGGTCGAATGTGATGGGCCACAGCTTTGCACAGGTCGATGAAAGAGCAGAGGTCCACGCAGTTTTCACTTGAATTGATTGGCGGCAGGTCGCTATTGCTGAGTCGAAAAACAACTCTACAAACACAGCCTTCTGGGAAGACTTCAGATTCCCTTGCAACACTCAGTTCACTTTGGGTTTAGTTGTTCATCAGAGCGACTGTGCACACAATAGGTCCGACCCGTTCGTCCCAGATTCCGCACTGCTTCAAACTGCGCCGAGCCTGAAGTTAGTTTGAATGCTTCCCAAGAAGCAGAAAGGTGCAACGGAACCAGAGCTCCACAAAACCGTTGCGAGAAATAGGGCGAAGAAGCTCATGACATCGATGGGCAGGGAAGATGAAGCTGGTGATTGCAATGAGCGTAACTGCGCAAGGTGCCGTCCATAGAGGGACTGACTGAGTTGATGAGCGTAAGCGAAACTCGTTCCCCGTCTCCTTCCTGTCCGTCTTCCTTTCCGTCAGCTAATCGTCTCTCACCGCCCAATCACCCTTGTAACCCCTATCTTACCGCCCTAACTTTTTCGGCATCGATACTCTCATTGCTCCATATTGATGTACCCCTAAAATATCATTTTATTCTCCTACATGTCGAAGTCCATAATTATGTTGCAATGAAGTGTTAAGCAGTAATTAATTGTTCGATATGCTTTCATGCTTTATTGCTTTCTCTGTCGTGTATGGGTTCTTTGTCTTCGCAAATTTATTTTTGCAATTTTTAAAGCGTATAGGTTTTTGCTGCTAAACAATAAAATTCAAGTTTGCATTTCCACGTTCTACTAGGCCTTTTATGGATGGAAAAAGGGTGGATATGAAAGTAGAGTTGGGTAGGAGTAGTTTAGGTGGGTATGTTAGACTG
Organism: Ptycholaimellus sp. GST1_10; assembly: GCA_030248095.1. Taxonomy (NCBI): domain Eukaryota; kingdom Metazoa; phylum Nematoda; class Chromadorea; order Chromadorida; family Chromadoridae; genus Ptycholaimellus; species Ptycholaimellus sp. GST1_10. The sequence goes on along the minus strand of JASANA010001326.1, from coordinate 10,293 downwards.
CCAAGGGAGGTCGTCCTCGCAGACCCAGCGGCACTGGCGCTGTCGTGGCTGCTGCATCATGCGGCCTTGCTGGGGGAAGCGGCTCGAGTGCTGCTGCCCTCTCATGCTTCCCATTCCCGGCATCTGCTCCCTCCTCCCGTCCATCCTCGGCATCATCTCCCTCCTCTCATCCATCACCGCTCGCGACGGGAACTGCAGCATAGCTCTCCTTTCCCTCTTAGCCCAACTAAGTTGCTATTGGATCACGGAGCTGCGGTAGGCTTGATTTGGTCGAGAATCGCGAAGCATATTTGGGCGCCGATTGAAGTTTGACTGGCGCTCCATGTTGGGGAAGAAAGACTGGCGTTGTTGCTCCATTGGGCGCCAAGTCCCACTGCTCATGGAGCGACCGAATGAACCATCATCTGCAACTCACCTCACTAGCTTTTACAAGCCATTATTCATTTTGAAGCATTAATTGGAAGATGATGGTGCAATTCCTTTATACTGGCAAAAATAGCTGGCTGAAGCGGTGAATAGAAGGCGACTTACCAAGGCCTAGACTAATTAGTAGCTGCATACCCAGGCCCATGGAAGGTGGGACAGAATTAGTGAAGCTTTCTGCATTCGCCCCACTGCTTCTCACCACTGGTACCGCAAATATTCCTAGCACATCTTCTTTTTCTACGTAATATACTATTTTTTCACGTTTTCTACGTTGACCTACAACCGTGTTCGCTCATAAAACGCTCAATTGCTCACCTGGTCTCCCTTGACGAATGAATTGGCTCTGGACTATAACCATAGGTACAACTAGAGCCTAAAAAATGTTTGGCCGCTCGTACTTGATATTGTCAAAAGATAAAAAGAAAGATAAATCTTACAAAGCTGATGAGAGAAAGCCACATAATAAATTCTTCTTATGCAATGCAGTTGGTGTGAAAGCAGACGTTGGACGTTCCTTTATATTGAAGCGACTTACCAGCATTCTATTCAGGAGTCCTGCGATTGAAGGCTATTATAAAAGCCCGAATAAATGTTTCGACAGTCCCTTTCCCCATACAACCATAAACCTGTCTTGACCCACCATAGCATTTCTTATTCCTTCCCCAAAAGGCGATTCATTTAGCCACATTTAATGTTTGCCGGATTTCACCATAAACACATTTATTGTAATTGATTTTTCTTTATTTTGATTCCTTCTAATTGATGCCACTTTTCGCAATTATGAAATGGATTTACAACAACAAAAAGACGATTGCAAGAATTGAGAGACACTGAATCAACACAACAGCTGTCTCAATTCCCAAGGCACAGCCAAATTTGCCAACTACATGAAGCGGCGCAATGCACCTCTGCAGAACGACAATGTATCTGCATGGCTGTTTTTATTGCGTCATTTTTTGCCTTCTCTCCTCAACAGCGATGGCTCTAGTGAGCGGAAATGCAAGCAATCCCGATCAACGAAATCTTGGCTCAAGATCTAGTTCCTTAGCCTCCCTTGTGAACGGTGTTGCAATGAAAGGCGTGTAGATGGCTACATCTACGTAGCACCCAACTTTTGGCATCCCCAAGCCGGAGCTCAGCTGCTAGCCTTTGACGCTGCTGAACTCTGGGTGCAGGGAGATCTTAGTCAGGTTTTTCAGCGACGCACTTTATACTATCCTTGTATACCGGCTTTTGACAGGGCGCCCATTCTCTTTGGGAAACCGGCTCATACCAATTCAGTTCCATCAACGGCCCTTTGAGCATGGGCGCGCACTCCTACATCGGCTGTGAAGGAGGCTGGTTCTGCAACTTCTACTTTCACAACCAAGTTAGACTGGCTGCTTGTTCATAATCCTCAATTGCATCAATATCCTCCTTGGAGTGGGCCTCGGGCACGCTGGGCAACTATAGTAACATTATTACACTGCAATCTGCCACATTGTATTTGGATGACGAATTTTAGTAAGTTTTTTCAGCAGAACCTAATTATGTCAGCTGACACCTAGTTTCCCCCCCCCATGGGATTCCCCCCCCAAGCAATAACCCCCCTCATGAAAGTCCCCCCTAGAAAGTTCCCCCCCCCCCAAGATTTTCACCTAAACCCACACACCCTGCGCTAACGCGTCCCCTAGTTGATACGGCAGTCTAAATAGGGAAATTTGTGTCTTGGAGGGGGGGGGGAACTAGGCGTCAAAACTCTTGGGGGGGGGAACTAGGCGTCGAAATCGACGACTAGTTTGGCCCCCCCCCCAAGAGTTTTGACGCCTAGTTCCCCCCCCCCCCCCTCCAAGACACAATTTCACCTATTTTCACCTAGTTTTACTGCTGAGCCGTACCAACTAGGGGACGAGTTAGCGCAGGGTGTGTGTGGTAGGTAAAATCTTGGGGGGGAAACTGCATGGGGGGGGACTTTCTAGGCGGGGGGGTTCCTCATGGGGGGGGGGTTTCCCCATGGGGGGGGGGGGGGGAATCCCATGAGGGGGAAACTAGGTGTCAGCCATTATGTCATCCTAAATGACCTGTTTTTAAAGCGTTGGCGATAACAGCACATTAGAGCTATTTGAAAACGCCAATTTCAACTTGGTACAAGCAGGAAAGCTTGAAATTGGACACAACACGTCAGTGAACATAGGTCAGCTAGCTTGAAAAATAATTTGTAATAATCATTTATATTTTACCATTCGAGGGAGATCAACAAATGTGACCTTGGAAGGCAACTTTAGCGTCGGTGCTTTTGGGGAGGCAACGATAGACAGCTCATCTCACGCTAATCTCAAAGGATCCCTTCTTCTGCAGGACGCTGCCAGTTTATTTCAATCTATTTCTGAATCCCTATTTTTTACTAATCTTATTAATTTTTCGTTCTGCTGGATTCTCCTTTTCTAAACTCGATTTAACACCTTTTTATAATGAATTGTTCCTTGCAGAATTTCAATTGGGAAAGTACTCGAACATGATTCTTCACAGAAATGGTAGCCTTGAGATGGGAGCAGAGTCAGCTTTGAGCTCGGATGAAGGCGTCAACCTGGAAATTGGCTAGCTTTATTTTACCAAATGCAGAATTGATGCAGGTTACTTTCAGGATCGCTGACCACTTTGGCGTTTGCTAGTCGTTTGCACCTAGCAGCTCAAGCTTCCCTCCTCATCAACGCCCCTTTCATGATTGGCCCTGGCTGTAGCATGTCTCTCCAGTCCTCCAGTGCTATTCAGGTAAAGACTAAGCCATAAGCCTAAGCCAAATATAGATGAGCATAAAAATTATCAGAAATTATTCAAAATTTTTACTGAAAGCATAATGCTCATGAATGTTGTTGTGTAATTTTGATGGTGGGTGCTGAAGAGCGTAGTCCTTGAAGGCTGATGGGGAAGTTCGTATGATGGGCTGGTCTAATGTGGCAGTGTCCGTCTGGTTACTTACTCTTCTAAAAGTTGTTGCCCGGCTGAAAGGAGAAATTAGCAGGTTGGGACCGAGATCAATGATCTTAGTGGAAAGCTCTGGGTACCTCCATGCCGTGCCATTCATTGGATCACTGCAACTTCAATTGGGCGCTCATGCTTTTGTTACCGTTCGCAACAGATGCATCATTCAGCAGAGCGTTTCTTTTATCACTCTACTGATGCCTGTCATCTTGCCCAGTTGAAGGTGAGGATAGCAGCCTTCAGCAGTCAGGTCTGGACGGCTTCCAGCTTTCCACTAGGAGTATTTTGCTATTGATTTTCTCCCCCTTTTCGATCGATTGATATTGATTGATTGAATTGATTTAAATAGACATCAAGAGCAAATGAAATGCAAAAAGGGTAGGAGAATGGGAGTATTCGGGCAGAACTTGGGGTGCTACTGCGTAAAATGGGGCACTGCAAAGGATGGCTGCGTAACTGAAAAGGCGAGGAAAGAAAGGGCTGAAGGCAGTTGCGCCTCTTTTACGTCAAGTGTGCGGGGGAGGTGTGGGAAGGCGGGGTGCTTCTCTTCTCTTTTCCGGCCGGCCATGACTGACTGCCAGTTGCAGACAACTGCCTACTTCGCACAACCTGTCCAGCACAACCCACTACTTCCCTTCCTTTCTAAACGGTTGCCGCCTTCCTCGAAATGCTTTGGCCGCCGAGCACGTCATCTTTTTTTCTCCTCTTCCTTCCAATCCTCAGCGCCAAGATGCCCGAATTCGTCAAGGTTCTCAGCTATAACATCAAGAAACATTGCTCACCTGCCCGATAGAAAAAGTGAAATTGAAGTGTAATTGACTGCGTCAAGTGCAGTAGGGGTCGTATTGTCAACAAGGTATTATCAGCTATCGCCAATAGATGCGCGGCCTTGTTCACCTTGTGACGCATTGGAATGAATAATAAGCAAGTCAGCTCAATAAATACTACAATGACAAACAAAAGTAAAATGCCACAAATTGATCTAGGTCTATTTTGGGTTTCTGAGGCATTTAAATGATAAATAGCAATCTAAATAATAATCAATAATTAATACAAGTAAAATTTAAATTTTCGAAATATTTTCGAATTTCAAGGTCTCCATTTTCGAGGTTTTTTGACCATAAATCAAGAACCAATCAAAATGGCGTCGATCCCACAAAAACGTCCCGAGCCACCACCCAGACGGACCTTCATGCAAAAAATCAGCCAATTTCATTGAGAAACCGAGGAGTACGGGCTGCGGTACCACAAACATATATATATATATATATGCGGACAGACGGACGAAAAATGGGGTAACTGTTAAAGCGGGCCTTGGCCGCCCGCCGCTCCGGGCAGGGCGCCAGAGCTCCGGAGGCCGTAGGGCATGGGTGCGGAGGCCCCGGAGCGTAGCCTAGCATGCGAAGCATGCTAGGCGAAGCGTAGGGGCCGTAGCACCCATGTCATACGGCCTCCGGAGCTCTGGCTGCCCTGCCCTTCGCGGCAGGCGGCCTGCGGCCGCACAAAAATTCGGCTGATGTGGCGAGCCCCCCCCCCCAAAGGTTACACCCCCCCCCCCCCCAAAATACACCCTCCCCCCAAGAGATACACCCTCCCCCCAAGAGATACACCCCCCCCCCCAAAGGGTATATATTGAAAAAAATTTTATTAGCTTAAAATGCTTCTCTGTACATATCTCGAAATTTAAACTCAAGGAATTTTTGACCGCGAAGCGGGCCCGAAGGGCCCGCTTCGCGGTCTATACATGTGACTGGATTTTTGTCCATATATATATTTCTATCTGGAATGGCCGGGGCCCTGCGAATTCTCAACGGATTTTGACAAACTTTTTTTTTCCTGAAAGCTAAAGCTTGCCGCTTGAATCCTGGCAGGGTGGAACTAGTGCCGGATTATTTGAAACATCAAATTTTTGAGTCAAAAAATTTTTTCCCCAAAAAAGAACCATTTTCTCCATAGTAACTGAACGGCTGAAAATTGCACAGACGAGTTGAGTTTTTTTGTTCACAATTCATACCTGCTGATTCTAAATATGTGCTTACTTTTGAATTTGGTTGAAAAACCACAGTCTTTTCCTTTTGAGAGAAGAATTGTCATTTTGAATGGCTGAAAATTGCACACAAGACTTGAGTTTTTTTGTTCACAATTCATAACTGCTGATTCTAAATATGTGTTTACTTTTGAACTTGGTTGAGAAACCACAGACTTTTCCTTTTACTGATATAATTTGTGCTTCGCGGTCACCTATTGTGCTTTGCACCATTATACTTGTTTGAGTAGAAAATTTTAGTTCCCTTACATTATACTTTTTGCTCTGTACTGGCTAAAGTGTTAAGATTTGAACAGAACACTTGAGTTTTTTTGTTCACTACTCATATATAACGGTTCCAAATCTGTGCTTACTTTTGAAATTGGTTGAGAAACCACAGACTTTTCCTTTTGAGTGAAGAATTGACATGTTTAACGGCTGAAAATTGCACACAAGACTTGAGTTTTTTTGTTCACAATTCATAACTGCTGATTCTAAATATGTGCTTACTTTTGAATTTGGTTGAGAAACCACAGACTTTTCCTTTTGAATGAATAATTGTCATATTGAACAGCTGAAAATTGCACACAAGACTTGAGTTATTTTGTTCACAGTTCATAACTGCTGATTCTAAATATGTGCTTACTTTTGAATTTGGTTGATAATGCTCCCTCGCGCCAGCCCATCTTGCACTTCGCGGTCACCTATTGCGCTTTGCGCCATTATACTTGTTTTCTAAACAACTAAATACCTACTTTTTTAGTTAGTCTATACCTAGTTAGTCTATACCATGTTCGTCATGCTACTAGTTAGTCTAAACCGCTATATAGGGCGTAGCCAACACAAAAACTAAAAGGCTCATCCTTTCACTGTGGCAGTACCTACTTGTTAGTCCTTACCGAGTTGAGCACTTTAAAACATCAATGAACTCGGTATAGACTAACTAGTAGGTACTGCCACAGTCAAAGGACGAGCCTTTTAGTTTTTGTGTTGGCTACGCCCTATATAGCAGTTTAGACTAACTAGTAGCATGACGAACATGGTATAGACTAACTATGTTTCAAAAAAAGTAGGTATTTAGTTGTTTAGAAAAAAATTCCTTGAGTTTAATTTTCGAGATATGTAAAGAGAAGCATTTTAAGCTAATAAAATTTTTTTCAATATATACCCTTTGGGGGGGGGGTGTATCTCTTGGGGGGTGGGTGTAACCCTTGGGGGGAGGGTGTATCTCTTGGGGGGTGGGCGAAACCGCATTGGGGGGGGGGTAACCTTTGGGGGGGGGGGGGGGCTCGCCACATCAGCCACTATTGGGCACACAGCGATTGAAGCCTTCCGCAATAAGTTGAGACAAAGCAGAAAAAAAGATTCTTGTTGAGTGAAAAATACATGTGTATGACTGCAGTGCAAGAAAGTGGACTGCGCGTACTGTGGGACTCCGAGGATGCTGGAGGACTGCGCCTCCTACTGCAGCGATACTTGCGGATTTAAATCCTCGGAATCATCTGAGGAGCGGCAGACACCGGCGCCAGCACCCGTGCCTTTTCCATCCTCCTCCCTCCGACTTCCATCCTCCTCTCCCTCCTCCACACCTCCTCCTTCCTTCCAGAAGCTGACCGCGGACCAGAAGTTTGGGCGCTGCTGCGCGGACCGCTTTGCCCAGAACGGCATCAACGACCCCAACTGCCCCGGCTTCTGCAAATTCGCCTCCATCAACAAGAACACCGTTCCACTCCTTCCTTTTCCTCCCAGCAGCTGAGCGTGGATGGTGGAGTAGATTGTGGACGCGTTTCTGACGAAGAAGTGCGCGGCGGGGCAAGGCCAGATTGCACTCTGCCTCTCCCAGGGCCAGGAACAGCGCGCATGCTGCGCCTCTCGTGGCTACGTTGCACCTCTTTTACAACCCCTTACATCATCACTTTTCGCCTTCATCACTTACTTTGACAGCCCAACAAGTAGCCAAGAGAATGAGTAAAAGTAGAAATTGGCAGACGGGAGGGTTGGCGCACTGTGAAAACATCTGCGACCCAAGCTTCAACCCTGGCCAAGACTTGAAGTACATGATTTGCCTGGACAACATCAACCCCATGCGCAGTTGTTATCACGACCACATCGACAGCCTACCCGACTCATACTTCTAGTGACCCTTTTTCCCCTTATTTTGTTCCCGTTCACCTCATCTATTTTCCCTCATCATACACTCGCGTTTTTACAACCCACCTCATGGTGAAATCCCCTTTCAAAGCAATTACAACCCCATCAAAAGTGCATCAACTTGCACTTGCATATACATGTCCGGAGGCTTGACTAAAGCTGATTTTAAGGATTATCAAAGGAAATACAGGGTGGGAAACAAAGTAATCATATGTTTCTATCATGCCAGCCATATGAAAATCCATATAAATCCAGCTTCTATTTAAACGCAATAGTACAGAGTTTGATATAGATTTTCAATTTTGAAATTGAGCGATTTATTAGAAATGTTTATTTGAGTAGGCTACATCACATTCAGGCCAGTGTTGTTCCCATGAAATTTTCTCAGAATATGTTATTTAGTCGTTTATATGTTACCGCTATGCATTTTCTGGTTTATTCGTTATTAATAACTTATCCTGTTTTGGCCATTTTACAGGAAAAAACAGGTATATCCCTGTGCCCGGGAGGTCCCCCCCGGGGCTGCCATTTTTGGAAAAAAAGGAAAAAAATTGGCCATTTTTGGCCCTATGCCTAAATATTTCCTGTTTTTGATAACTTAAATGCCAAAATAACGTCTAAAGTTATCAAGTAAATAAGCGGTTATAACGTATTAAATAACGTAAAAAATAACGTTTAAGTTACAGGAAAAAATTGCCATTTTTGGTCCATTTTTGACCATTTTCGACCACCCACCTCCCCCCAGGTCGACGATCTCCCTATGCCTAAATATGCCTAAATATTTCCTGTTTTTGATAACTTAAATGCCAAAATAACATCTAAAGTTATCGAGTAAATAAGCGGTTATAACGTATTAAATAACGTATTATTTATAACTTATCCTGTTTTGCATTTTCATTTCATGTGGACAACACTGATTCAGGCTGATGATGAACCATCATTTTGATGAACCATCATTTTGATGAACCATCGCGGTGATGAATCGTTGTGGTGATGAACCGTCGTTTTGATGAAGCATCGTGGTGATGAACTGTCGAGGTGATGAACCGTAATGTAACCGTAGAAAACTGCCTCCCCGCGGGGGGCTATCCGGAGGCTTGGCAATGCCTCCGGAGATGGACGCAAAGAAAATGGAAATACCATTGTGGCATCCAAACCCATCTGCCCAGATTTATAAAGGACAGGTCAAGGCTTTGTCCGGCATAAAGGCGACTGCTATTGAAATGCTTGAGGTCATTTAGAAAGTCCGTAATAAGACTGCTCCTAGGTTAAAGAGGTTTTGTGCCTCCGATTTGCTCGCTCAGAACAATTTATTATTCAAAACTAGCGTCTAAAATTACAGAGCAATCAACGAAAATGACAGATGTCCAAAGAAAACCTAAATTTACGAAGGTGCTTTGGGGGCGGAATGTAGAACGTCTCGCATTTCCTGAATTTGCTTTCGCATATCGCTCAGGCTTTTAGATTCATGTCTCCCCTGCAACTTGCCAATTTCGTTCCTATCCATTTAGTCCGAAGGAAGTAGCTGAAAACGACCTGAAGCCTCTCCAGTCGCAAACGATTGCGCAAAGATGCCATTTCCTCCTCCACCTCTCTCCTTTTATCCCACCAACACCCACTCTCCCTGCGTAAACGCCTCATATATTTCATTTCGATCAATACCTTCTATCTGACGATTTAGCCGCTTACTTGCTCATTTTGCTTCTTTCTTTGCCTTTTACCAAACACTTTGACAATTTAGTTAAGCAGTGAGTTTTATATTTTAAGTTATTTTGATGAAAGGAATCAAGTGAAATTTCAGCAAAAATTTAACCTTCTTTTAGTGCGTTTCTTAAATGTAAGTTTGGTTGCTAAGTAGTAAAAGATAGTATTAAATAAATGCTTTACTTACCTGGCACTATTGATGCGGAGACGTGCTAGCTGCTGGTTCAGCTGTAAGCAGCGTTTTTGCTCCTTTTCTAGTTCTTGCTCTGCCCACTCTTTCTGCAAGCCCAGAAACATACTTTTTTCTATTCACATATATGGCTTTGACCTCTTTTCGCAGTTGATTTATGACAGGTTGTTCGTTTTCTTTGGACGGCTGTGTATGATCTGCAGTCTCCGCCGCGTCCTGGTTCACACCATTTTTCTACCAACATATTCCGTAAAGAGCACAAAATAGTCTGAATTAAATATTTGAAACTCTTTTTGTGGTTAGCGCCTCTTCCCCCAGTCGATCTCGCATAGCTTGGATTTCTGTCGACATCTGTATGGGCAGAAAAATTACATGCTAACAGGGATCGGGTAATTCTGAAACCGTGGTGATTTGACTTTTGAGTAGTTGTCGTTCCTCCGTCCATTCATCTTCACGCAGCGCGAAATACAGTCGCGCTTGAGCCAGTTCTTCTTTCAGACACCGATCTCCTTTTTTCTCCGACTTTCCATCTCCTCCATCCTCTACCTAGACTTGAACAGCCTTTGAGAGCCCGGTATTGCAGCATGGGATTTCATACGGGCAAAAACATTGATATATTTCTATAGCCAAAATGAACCTCTTGCAAGCGCTGGGCATATAGCTGGAGTCTGTCTTGGTAGAGATTCTCAGTAGCGCTGCTCTCCTCTTCGTAAAGTCTCCGCAGCTCTGCCAAAGCTCCTTCCCGATCTTCCGCTGCCTTGGCCGCTTCTTCTTCCATTTTCTGTCCAATAACCCGCCTTTGGCCCTGCCTGCGTGTGTCTATGATTGCATACAG